>CM045765.1:95495781-95773462 GCA_025200525.1 Camellia lanceoleosa
AATAGGTCATATACTCCCCCTGCTCCAGATCTAAGAATGCATCGGTACCCTGCATAGCACTGATAACATCCTGGGGAGAGAGCCTGTCAGCGGTTCACATGTCGTCTGGAGGCGCTAAAGGAAGGTCCTGAGTAGGATAGCCCCATACCTGCTACAAGAAGCGATCCCCCAAAAACCAGGCCCTACCAACTGGCCCCTCAAACAAGATCCTATACCGAGAGGCACCCCATGCTCCGATAAACTGGAATCGGAGGTCTCTACCTAGAGGCGCCCAGGGCTGCCACGAGATCTGCGGATAACCGATGTATAAGCTAATCAGAAATTGTGAATGTGCAAGATAAGTCAAAGATCGGAAACATGAAGAACTGAGAGTTCTGAAATACCTCTGACGGCCGCACTGTGTCAAAGTACTGCCGTAGGTAGAAGAAAGACTCTCGAGGTCTCGGCCGCTGCTGGCCCTCGAATACGAGTGAATAAGGGGTCGTGAGGGGCACCTCCACCTCAAGCTCTAGGGCCAGTGTCGGGAAGTACGCATAGATCCATAGTTGTGGAAAACAGAACAATAGCCATCAGAATACAGAATGCTGAGTGCAGAATGTAAATACAAAGTGCTGAGAGCAAAGTGCAAGGTACAGAATGTAAAGTGCACCGTGTGTGCAATGTACAAGTAATGAGAAGCAGAAATGTAAATCAAGAGGGCAGAAAGTACCTCCCAGGCCCTCCAATAGCCACCGACCATGTTTCTCCATCCGCGGGAGGTCGTGCTCATATAGTAGTAGAGAGTAGCTCGGCTGGCGCCGCCCCAATCATACCGGCTAACCAGTGAAAGGTCCACTAGAGTGCTCAACAGATAGAGCCCGATAGTGTTCCCTCTATCAGCGAACAAAGTGGTCCCGAAAAGGAACATCAGGAATCCACAGGTATACTGTGCCACCTCCTCAGGAGTCTCAGGCTCCATCTCCGCCCTCCTGAAATGGGAAGAGAACCAGGTGTATCGGACTCTGCTCGAAGATCTGTCAACTGGCAGGCGAGCCCCTAATAAATAGATCCAAGCGGCCTCCCACTGGCCCATGTCCTCATCATATGGAATGGCCCAGCCTCCCACATCAAGGCCCGTCAGTACGGCGAAGTCAAATGGGGTCATGGTCATATCCCCGGTAGCAGAAAAATGAAAGGAGTTGGTGGTGTCCTACCACCTCTCTACCAAAGCACCAATCAACGTCCTACTAGCAGGACAGCGGGAGATCCTGGTGCAAAAGGGCCCAAACCCTGCCACGTCCACCAAATCCCGGACAACCTCCGGGAGCTCCGCATACCACTCTCTCGCCGTGATAGAGCCATATCCTCGTGCACTACGAGAAGTCACCTGCATCTAGGATGAACACATGTATTCAGTTTCAGAATGAAATGTATAAGCTGCGTGCAAATGAAATGAATAAGCTGCGTACAAATGAAATGTATGAGCTGTGTGCAAAATTGAATCAAATACAAAATCTGGGCTGTGTGTTCATCTCAAAGTTCGAGCTGTGTGTTCAACATCAAGTATTTGAGCTGTGTGTTCAGATTTCAGAATCAGTGGGCTGTGTGTTCATCTCAAAGTTTGGGCTACGTGTTCAACTCTCAATCAGTGTGGGCTGTGTGTTCATCTCAAAGTTCGGGCTGTGTGTTCGACATCAAGTGTTTGGGCCGCGTGTTCAACTCTCAATTAGTGTGGGCTGTGTGTTCGACATCAAGTGTTTGGGCCGCGTGTTCAACTCTCAATTAGTGTGGGCTGTGTGTTAATCACAAAGTTCGAGCTGTGTGTTCAACATCAAGTATTTGAGCTGTGTGTTTAGATTTCAAAATCAGTGGGCTGTGTATTCATCTCAAAGTTTGGGCCGCGTGTTCAACTCTCAATCAGTGTGTGCTGTGTGTTCACCTCAACAACGAGCTATATGTTCAACATCAAGTGTTTGAGCTGTGTGTTCAGATTTCAAAATCAGTGGGCTGTGTGTTCATCTCAAAGTTTGGGCTGTGTGTTCCATTCTCAAACAAGGGTGTGCCGTGTGCTCACAATCAGAAAAATGGGTTGTGTGTTCATCATCAAGGTTTGAGCTGCGTGTTCAATGTCAACATCAAGTATTTGAGCTGTATGTTCAGATTTCAAAAATCAGTGGGCTGTGTGTTCATCTCAAAGTTTGGGCTGTGTGTTCAATTCTCAACAAGTGTGTGCTGTGTGTTCACAATCAATATACGGGCCGCGTGTTCAGAAAGTCAGAGTGTTTGAACTGTGTGTTCAAGATGCAAACGGAATACGGTGTTATAGACTAAACATTCTAAACAAGCTGTGTGCTTCAGTGAGCAGATAAACATAGCGAAACCACGAAATGCGCGGAAAATGCAGAATACATTGCAGAAAATGTAAAAGTGGAGTAAATACCTCTCATGCCTGATGAGAGAGGTGGGACTCCGGCTCTCATAAAAGCAGATCCCTAGGCGCTCGACCATCGAAATTAGTAAAATGGTAGAAAACCGCCTGCTGGAGGATGTGCGCCGGAGGGTCATACCTCTCGAGGATGAATGGCCGAATCCTCGGGGGTAAAGACATAATGTCTGGCTCACCCCCAGCACCTGGAGAACCTCCACCATGAGGGAAATGACTAGCCATCTCGAAAAATCTGCAAAAAGGAGCAAAAATGAGCAAAATGAGTCAAAATTGGAAAAAGTCAACAAAAGTCAACTCTCGAGAAATGAAAAAGTCAACAAAGGTCAACCCCCAAGAAAATCTTCCAAATATTGAGACAAACTTACCTCAAGTGGTGAAAATGAGAAAAGAAGCACCGAAATCAAAATTTAATTGATTCAAAGTGATGAAAACTGAAAGATTTCGCGAAAACAACTTGCATAGGGCTTTGGAAAATGCGTATAGAGCGCAGATCTGAGGAAGAAAATGGTTTGGGAAGGAGGAAAGAGCAATTTCGGAGCTGGAGTTGTGAGGAAAAGTGCTTTGGATAAGCACATTTAAAGAAAAGAGAGCAAAAAGAGCAAACTGCCCTGGATTTGGGCTAGGTGGCCGGCCGGCCACCTTTTCTGGTAGGCCGGCCATCCCACTCCCTCACCCTTGGCCAGCAACCTCCCCCTTGGACCAAGCATGGCCGGAAGCCTTCCCAAGGTGGCCTCCAAGGTCCCTGCAAATTTTGGTGATGATTGGAGTCCCCGGCACCCGAGAAAGTATAAGGAAAGTGCACTTTTTGTCGCGAAATCCCTCCGTAGGAACTTCAACTCCAACTTTCGATGCGTGTCTCACTGTTACTCGTCAAGAGCAAGGTGTATCCTTTTTAAATATGTTGTGACCCCTCTGGGAGGTAAACCGGATGTTGCGATTGAGTCATCTTCATCAAAACTTGCATTGCTTTGCTCGTTGTTTCATTTCGAAATGTGCATTCGAGTTTACGTTTATCCTGCATTGTTATGCACGTCACTTGCATTCTCATGCACACCACTTGCACTGTTATGCACGTTTCACGAGCATTGTCATACCCTTGTGCTTAATTTATGTTGACACACTCGTCGCTTCTCGCATTGCGATGCACTCACCCATCAACACCGTGTTCGCCTGCATTCGATATCACACTGAACATATGCTGCTAACTATGTTGTGCTTGTTGAGTTTCTTCCTTTTTCAGGCACGATATTATATCTATGGTTCATTTGAGGCTGGTGCGAGCAGACGAACCACACAGGTATTGTATCTTCTCCGTGTGAGACGTGGTGAGAATTCAATGATTCTCCGCATTCTTCAACTGCATGAAATGTAGTATTGCTTTGCATTCTTGCTTAAAACTGTTGTATCTATTGTGGTTATTTGCTTCATTACAGCTTGCTGCTTCACATGATCATTGAGTTACATCCGGCTTTGTGCATACCGCTTTGCATTTTTTCCCCTTGCCTGCGGGCATGCCTGCGGGCACATCTTTTTGTTTATCTCGCCTGTCTGTCTGAGTCTTCGGCCTTGTCAAAAATGGGTCGTCTCTGGGCTTTGACATTCACTCCCGTCACTTATGACTTTCGAGTTCTGTCAAAGAGGGGCAACTGTAGACACCCCATTTTTGACCGACCATAAGACTCAGACGTCACCAACTGAGCACTCGGTGATGTTGCATATTGTGCTTGTTCTGAGGTTTCAGAGTCACAGCTGCGAGCCTTGCCTCCGGACTTCCGGACTCTTTTGTGCTTTGCCTCGGTTTGCAAACCAGGTCCCACTTTCTTTGTTTTCTCTTCCCGAAGGGAGGGAGAGGTCTCGTAGACCATCTCTCAGTGGCTGTAGGCTACGTTTCATGGTCGTAGGCCATTTTTCCCGTTTGGAGCCCGATTCCCGGTTTTAAGAGCCATCGGCCGTGTGCCTCGGTTCGGGACTGCTTAACCACGTCCGTTTGCTCCGGTTTTTGGCACACACCTTATTTCCTCCCTTTTGAGGGACACTGTGGCTCGAGAGACCAACTTCGTGGTAAAACGCCACCTCCGGTACTTAACAGCTTGTTTTCGGGGCCCCAGGCCGCGCGTTTCGGCCCCCGAACCTTCGTTTTACATCGGTTTGGGTTCATTTTTGGCAGAGACCTTATTTTCATTGATAGGAAGGTTTTAGAAGGGTGGGAGGCCAGAAATTGTTCTAAAGACCAGCTTTATTCCCTCATCGCTCTTCATTGCCCGTTTTTCTCACTAGAAAGCTGATTTTTTCCATTCCCGGGCCACTTTTTCTAACTTTCCTCCACACCATTGTGTTGTACACACCCGGGAGGCCACCAATATGGATAGACCGGCCATCAACTCTTCCTGACCCTTTTGAACCCCTCTAAAAAGTTGGTTTTTCTCTCTCCTGGGTTACATTTCCTGGTTTTTCTCCACATAGCTGTGTTGTACACACATGGGAGGCCACCTTTTTGGGGTGGCAGGCCACTAACTTTGCTTGACCCTTTTGACCCTAACCAGTTGGCCAGGGGAGGTGGCTGGCCGACCACCTGAACCTCCTAAACCTGGCCGGCTAAATTCCTCTCTTCTGGTTCCTTACAGTTGTGCCAGCTGTTTTGACCTAGACCCCTGCCTGGGGATCTGCCCTTTTGGAGGGGAATTTGAATTTGTTTCCCCCCCCCCATTTCTCCACCCCTCTCCCTCTATATAACCAGCCTCTCCCCTCCATCGCTAAGGGTTAGAAAATTTGGTTAGAGCATTATACATACAACTTCCATATATCTCTCATCCAAGCTCCAAAACCCTAATTTCTTGGCCATTTTTACCCTACAACCCATAGCACCACACCACCATCATCCATTCCAGCCCTTTGGAAGACATTTGAAGAGCTTGGAAGCTCACAAATTTGGTCCAAAAGCTGCTGGTTTGCTGCTCTTCAAGGGTGAGTTCTCTCTTCCCCTTTTCTAGTCTTTTCTTGCTTCATCTATAGGCCATATTTGCTTACATTTTTGGACTCCGACCCAAAATGGAAATAGTCTTATTTTGAGCTCATCTTCATGTTTGATCAAGGAACTTTCTCTATTTGAGGCCATTTGTTACCCCTTCCCCTTTATCTCTCTTTTAGGCCTATTTCTTGCATGATATATTAGCCCTATTTGTAAGAATTTTTGGGCTTCTAGATAAACTAAAAAGTGCCTTATTTTGAGCCTATCTTCAACTTTGTTGAAGGTCTCTTCACTGTTTGAGGCCAGCTACTGCCTCTTACTCTCTATCTCTCTTTTAGGGCCATTTTTGCATCATATTTTATCCCTACTTGTGATTATTTTCGTGACTTTCTATAAACTATAAAGTGTCTTTTTTTGAGCCCCTCTTCAACTTTGTTGAAGGGATCTTTACTTTTTGAAGCCATTTACTACCCTGTTTGTTCATCCTCTCTTTTAGGGTTGTTTTTGCATGATATGTTAGCCCTATTTTTGAGCCTTTTGAGACCTTGACCTAAACTGAAAATAGTCTTTTTTTGACGTCATCTTCATGTTTTATTAAGGTCCATTCTTTGTTTGGGGTCATCTTCCCCTATGCATGCTTCATTCTTTCATGATTAGGGCTATGCATTAGAGCACTTGCATTGGCCATGGTTTGGCCTCATAGCCACTGAAATCCAGTGGATTTTCAATGGCTTTGATGTATTTTTTAGCCTCAAAATCAGAGGGGGGGTGACCCCCTCTCACTTTGTTTTGTTTGATGGTCATTTTGGTCTTCCAAAGAGGCCCTATCTTGCATGTTTTGTTGACTGATTTTAGGGCCAATTTGATGAGTTTTAGGACTATCATATTTGATTTTCAGATTTTTTTGTGCCATGCTAAGTGTCCTTGATGCATGTGCTTAATAACCCCTTTGTATGCCCTCTAAAATAACCCACCATTCGTGCGTGTGTTGGTTGCATTTTAGAGGTTATTTGGGCATGTTTTGGCATGTTTTATTCACTGATTTTTTCTGGTTTGATGAGTTCTCACTTGCATCATATACATGCCATGTAAACCATGTTTGCTAGTCAAAATTGCATGCTATGTTAGGCCATCTTGCTAGCATCTTTTGGTCATGATTTGAACTAGAAATGTTCATGTTTTGGGACTGCCTTGGTTCTGTCTTTATGCTCCATGGTCAAATAATGCATGCTTTGTATAGCTATAGGTCAATACATGTGCCTAGTTTTGTGTTTTGGGACCATTCCATGCATCGGGTGCCATGTTTCCTTGTTTCGGGGTCATTTTGCATCACATTTCAGTGTTAGAACTTGCATGTTTGAATGCCATATTTCATGCCTTGCCATGCCTTGTTAGAGTGGCATTTGTGCCTTAGGATCGATCCTCGATTTGCGTGCATGTGTGCACACATCTCGAGTGTCTCATTTTCATCTCATGGCTGCTGATGTGAGTGTGGCTAAGGTCCACTCATGTTGGTGTAAGTCCATTATGCATTGTGTATGCCATTTCAATTCATAGCATTGCGTATGCTAGGTTGTATGTTAGAGCATCGTGTAGCCATGTTACATCGTGCATTGTGTATGCCCTTTCATAGCATTGTGTATGTTAGGATGTATATTAGTTGCATAGTGCATGCCATCTCATTTGCATTGTGTTTGGGATAGGAGTTAGCCCGAGCACGAGAAACGAGGGATGTTTCGTACTCCGAGTGATGGAACGTGTCTCAATTCCCGGTCACCGACACTCCGGATTATCCATGATGGAGTCTCGGTCTTATTGTGTTTATGTGTGCATTCATTCCATATTGAGTCATGCAAATCAACTCCTCGGCCATCATGCATCGAGATGCGCGATTGGTGGCACGAGGATCGAGGACTACACTCCCTGAAGAGTAGTCGAGCATACATATGTGAAAATACATTGACATGCGCCTTTCTTGCTCTCTGTTGCAGTAAATCAGAAATCGGCAATCTTTTGAGGCTTCGCGCAATATTCCGGGCTTAATTGTAAACAGAGGCTAATTGGGGCATCGCAATGGATTTCTGCGCAAGGCAACCCGAACATGCATCATTCATCATCCGAAGCAAAGTCGAGGCAGTCCCTAGCTTGCATGCTAATTTACTGCTTTCCTAGATTAATTTGTTAATTAATTAGGATGTTGTATTTATTCGGACTGTAATTATTCATTTGGGACTGTATATTATTCGGACCCTCCGAGCGAGGGCACAATTGTAATAAGTGTGCGTGTGTGTGATGTATATCTTCTAACCTCACGTCTTTCTCCCTTTTATTTACCACCTTATGATGGTTAGATTACGGCATGTTTCAATTAGCATACAGTATGATAACATGTTTGCATTCATTCATCTGTTTTGCATGCACCGGGCTTGGCGCATCATAACTCACTGCATTATATTTCGATTCCAAGTTGAATACTTGTTAGTTGTAGCATTCCATATGCCATGTTTAGAATACCCGAGCCTGCTATAGTTGCATTTTTGCATGTGTTGCATTAGGCATTTCTGTATAATTAGGATCATGCATGGATTTCTAATTAGCTTCTATTTTGGCTTGGAGTACTCGGTAAGTTTTATGCTTTAGCATCCTTGCATGTATGTGAGTGACTGCCATGATAACATGCTTACCATGAGGCTATGTGCTTATGTGATATATCTGCCTAAATGCCTATGGGTGATGGTTGGGTACTTGGATTGGGACAAATCATCAACTGTGAGTCTTAAGCCCACTAGATAGTGGCAAAACCATCTTTTCTAAGCCCACTCGAGGGTGGCAAAATCTGCATTTTTAGCCTACTTGCGAGTAGCAAACCATTTTTCAAAAACAAACATGAAATGTTTTGTTCCAATTCAGGCGACCGGGTCTATACTTGTATGCTGTGCGCATCACATAGTAAATCTAGGCTAATAACCGGAATAAGAATGCATAATGTTTTCAAAACTAGATATCATGGTTAGTAGAGGCCGATCTTTGATCGGGCGAAGAATGCTCACGGCAGTGACCTTCCCCAATCGTACCCAAGTTCCCGAGCCGAGGCAACTTTGGTGATGACGGACACGTGGCCTTAGGCACGAGTCAGGGTTTCCTAAATTTCCCAAAAATAAAATATTTAGGTGGCGACTCTGTATCTGGCAAAGCAGTCCATGTTTGGCACTTCTTTTCTAAAAATCTATTTTCTCAAAACGATTTGCCGGATTTGGATTCTTTGGTTTAGATTACGAACTGTGACAATTAGAGTCCTGAACTATAGTGAGCCCAAAATGAACGGAACGGGACTCATCCCTCCTGGGGCGTTCGGGGACGTATACAGCCATCTGGTACGCTAAATTGGAGGATTCTACAAAACGGAATTTGAAGGAGCTATCTGAGGTATTTCTCAATCAGTACTCATATAACACTTAGATAGAAGTAACCATTAGTGAGCTGGAGGCTACTACCCATAATCCCAAAGAATCATTTATCGATTTTTTTGCTCGGTGAAGGGCCAAAGCATCCCGAATGACAAATAGGCCTGCTGAAAGAGAACAAGTCAGTCTAGTGGTCCAAAACCTTGAGCCAGACATATTCTAGAGAATGATAGTGGCGCCGTTGTCTACATTCACTTCCTTGCATGAGCTGGGGGTCCAGATCGAGAATGCATTCAAAAAAGGCATTATCTAAAGAACAAGCGAACCCGCAAGAGACAGTTCTCTCAGAATACCAATGCTAGCAGTAGCCCTATTCCGCGGCCTGTAGATGTCAGCAATGTCGTCACAACAGCCAAAATGGTTGATCCATTTGCTACTACTGTAACCTCCTAACCTTCACAAAATACCGGTCCACCCCGAAACCACAGAGTCTTTACCCTCCTCCATATGATCCCAACTCAAGCCCTCAAGTTATTGATGTGAAAGGGGCATCTCAAGCCTCGCGATCCTCATCCACTTCCAGACCTATTGCCACTCAAACATGATCCTACCCAGTACTGTATTTCTCATCAACAACATGGCTATCCCACAAACATGTGCTACTGCCTACGTCATGAGATTCAGTATCTCATCGACAACAAAGTCATCGCCCCATCCGTAAAACCAAACGTAACAACTAACCAACTTCCTGTACATAACCAAGTCCCCTTACTTGGAAACATTAACCACATCCATACACTACCACCCACCTTCAACCCCAGCATATACATTACCTCATCCCACCTACCAAAACTGGAGGTGGTCATTCCAGAAGGCACAGACACGTGCATGATGGATTTAACACCACAAACCCCACCCAGGCTCGTGGCAGTGGAAATAAAGAAAGAGAAGAATGCACTGAAGATAAGGTCGCCTGATACTCGTGTCATAGAGAAAGGGGTCTTGCTTGCAGAGGTGTACGATCCTAGTTTATACATTGTGGACATCGATCAACCAAAGCCAGTGGTCATACAGTCCGATTTTCTCAACATTAATTGTCACGCCCCAAACCTGCCCCTAAAAGTTTGGGCATGACCTATTCGAAAATGGACACTAAACCTGTTATGTATATATCAGACGGGGCCTGAACGGAAGCATTTAATAAGATAAAATACATAGAATAATATCCATTGAGCTAATACTAATATGCCAGGATCACATACACGTACATAGCCCCTTTACAGAGCATATAATTAAACATCATATACATACAATTTCACTTAAATAGACAATTAACCATAAATTTAATAAAACTTCATAGAAATGCATAGGCTTGGTCTGGGTGTCTGGACACACTGAGGTTGACAATGAAAGACGAGCAACAGGGTTAAGACTGACCTCCAAGGTGGACACCTACAGAACAGACATAACACCAAGTAAGCCAGGCTCAGTGAATAATAGTACCTAAACAAAGTAATACTCCACTGGAAACATAATATATCACTACGTGTGAAATTGCAAGGTCAACATAATTAGTCTGCTTCTGTACTAATATCATAACGGCCTTAGGCCCAGTCTTGAAACGTAATAACTTGAAACATGCATAATAACTTGAAACATGCATAATAACTTGAAACATAACATCTTAAAGCATAATGGCTTTAAGCCCTTGAATATTATAGCATTCAACTTCCAAACGTGTTGGCGTAAAACTCTTGAAACACAGTGGCATAAAAGCCCTTGAAACTTGTGGCATAAAAGCCCTTGAAACATATGGCACAAGGCCCTTGAAACATATGGCACGAGGCCCTTGAAACATATTGGCACTAAGGCCCTTGAAACATATGGCACGAGGCCCTTGAAACATATTGGCACTAAGGCCCTTGAAACATATGGCACGAGGCCCTTGAAACTTGTGGCATAAAGCCCTTGAAACGTATGGCACGAGGCCCTTGAAACTTGTGGCATAAAGCCCTTGTAACATATGGCACGAGGCCCTTGAAACTTATGGCATAAAGCCCTTGAAAAGGTTGGCATAAAAGCCCTTGAAATTGGCTCACTTTACATTCTTTAACTTTATCATACTTTAAACATTAACATAAGTACATTACATGCTTGAGACATTAATATGATTGCATAACATTTACATAGCATATGTAAACTTGTACCTTACTTAAGCTTGTTACATGCTTGAACTTGTAATAAACATGAACTTATATATACTTAGCACCATACTTGATATAGAACATACTTGTCAAAGATAGAATACTTCACATCCTTATGAGGATCACATAATACTGATAAACATTTACATGCATGTCATAGGTTCTTAACGAGACATATACTTGGCTTAAAGATGAACATGATTCCATAACATGATTCCATTTATGCACTAAAACAACATAATTTACGTATAGATAATAGAGAATTATTATTCGACATTAACAGGACAGAGTCATTGTAACGTCATACCGATGTAGGCCAATCTTCCAATGTTCACATTGACTTTCAATTATCATAAATGTTCATGTAACATGTTCGTGTAACACTTACAAGAAACAAAGTGTTAGTGATAATAATTATCAATGATAAATAAAATATACATCCTCGTACTATTACTCACAATAGTTAGATCTCGGGTCCATACATAGTTAACCCTACACAAGTCAATTCAACAACATTTAACACAACCCAACATAATCAATATAACCTCACATAATCATCACCAATTAATATAATCCACACTATTTAACATTCTTTAACTCAATACCACCAAATATAATTCCACATAATTCTATTTAAATTGCTAAGGCTCAATTCAACATTCCAAAGCCAAGTTTACCTCATCCACATCATCAACAAACCTTTCCTCTCAATTTCCTTTCTCATTAAAACATGATTCACAATACTCATAACAAAGTTCATTCGTAAATTTTAAACATAATTTCCAAGTATCACTAAATTCCAATTAAACTTGTATATACCTAATTCAATACCCCAATTTCATTATTCTACTTTCAATTTGGGCCAACTCTTTGGGTATCATCCTTAATCAACCTAGGGTTCCAAGAAAATATTGAAATTTCAAGAAATAATTAACTTATTAACCCAACACTTTTTTTCCATCAATTACACATCTAGGACTCATAAACCATTATTTGAACCCATCAATTAACTCCCAATATCTTCAAACCATAAAACCCCCAATGTTCAAACCCCAAAATTCCCAAAATCTCATAATTTCTTCCATATACATAACATAAATGAAAACTTGCACCATTATACAATGAAGACACCTCCAACCTATCTATGGATGTAAATATTAAAGAGTCTTCAACCCTTACCTCAACAATCAAGCAAAGGGGTAAGCTTGAGAAGAAACTTTCACCAATCCAAATTTTAATCGGGTAAAAACATTGATCCTCCTTAGTTCTCCATCCTACATGCCAAAACCATGGTGGATTGTTGATACAAATAGGTGAAATCAAAGGTTTGAGAGTTAAGGTTTCGGACTAAGGCAAAGAGGAAAGAAGAGGGTTGAAGAAAATCTATGAAATGATCCAAAAATCCCGTTCTTAAAGCTGCTGTCCCGTAATTCCCGCTCGAGCGGACTGATTCCCGCTCGAGCGGACCTGCCCTCAGCACAGATTTCCAAAACTTCAAATAGATGTAACTCTCCCATCCGGACTCCGTTTTAGGTCGTTCTTGTACTCAAATTGAAGCCCCGGAAATAAGCTTTCCAATGGTTCTAACCTCACATCCAAATTCAAAGTGTGGAAAAAGAAAAGGACAATTGAGTGACGGTTGGTCACAAACGAATTATTCCAATTAAGGTTTTTAGTCCAATCTTACTTTACCATCATCTTATCATCTCAACCAATCTCCCAAAATAAGGTAAGAACATTTCAAATACACTAAAAAGAACATCAAAAATGAGCCCACATGCTTCAGAATCAAACTTAACCCGGCGACCCGCTCGAGCGCCGAACCTTCTTCGGCCTTGAGACCAACAAAGTCATCCGCTCGAGCGTAAACTCCCCCGCTCGAGCGGAGAATCACAACTCCCAGAATCTCAAGCCGTCTGAAAAATTGCTGGAAACCCCAAAAGTCCGCTCGAGCGGAGGAAAGAATTTCTGAGTCGTTACATTAATGCTATCAGGGGAAGACCAAATGACATAAAATCAGAATAAGTGGGTCGAGCAAGGCCTGCATGACTTAGCAAACCTAGAGGAGGATCTGGCAGAATTAGAAGAGGATCTGAAGGATCTTTACTTCTTCGAGGAAGAAGACACAAGCTGTGTACAGATGGGGTGGTGGGACCCGAGCCAGCCAGAAACTAGCAATGGATGGTTAAGTGAGGAAGAGTTCGATGTGGAGGAACAGACAGGAGAGACAGGGAAAAAAGAGGAAATTGCTATTAAGGGTAAGGCTGAGACTACACGTCTTACTGAGAAGGAACATGCACTAGAACAGTTTCAAAAGGAAATGACAGAGGAAATCCAAGCAAAGATAACTCTATAACAAGGCAAAAGAAAAGGAAAAGAAGAACCTAAAACAATGGTGGGTGATGCCCAGATAACCAGAAAACTTGAATGGGATCCCAATGAATGAAAGAGGATATCGAGAAAACTCAGAAAGTACCAGGATGTTAAAACCCAAACTATGCCAAAAAAAAGAATGGTACGATGACGGGACACGTAATGTTAATATGCTCCGAATAGATCCCGATGCCAGTCTGATCATGACTTTGGGAGAGTGGTGGGAGGACAGCGATCTAAGTCATGCATACACTGACGAAGGTTAGAAAGCTGATACCCCAGATGACACTTGGTATACCAATGAGATCAATCATATGACCCAGAGTGGTCGGTACTTCAAGCCCGCAGTGTTAGACTAGCCAGAGAGCTCTGGAAAGGAGACCGAAAAAGAAAAGGAGAGGGATGTGGAGAAGAACATGGTCTTGAAACAGCTCAAGAAGATTTAGGCCGACATATCCATTTGGGGACTGATAATGGCATCTCGGGAATATAGACAAGCCTTGCTCAAAGCAATAAACCGAACCAAACTGCCCATTGACACCACCGCTAACCAATTGGTATTGTTTGTCACTTCTGGGGATGTTATGCCAGCAATATCCTTTACAGATAAAGAGTTGCCTCCCAAGGGCGCCAACCACAATAGGCCTTTGTATTTAACCTTAGAGAGTCGAAAAAAGTGGATTCTAGTGGTATTAGTAGATACCGGGTCAGCGATCAATGTGTACCCAGTGAAAAGTACCTATGCCATCGGTTTGAGGCCAATTGACTTTACACCTACGACCCAAGCTGTTCGAGCTTGCGATAATACAAGTAGGGATGTCATGGGAACGTTCAAGAGCAATATCCTGATTGGCCCGTCCGAACATGAGGTGGAATTGCATGTCATGGATGTTCCGACCACATTCAACCTACTACTGGAAAGGCCCTGGCTCTATTAGATGAAGGCTGTGTCATCAACAGTCCATCAATTAGTGAAGTACCCCTTCAAAGGTGGGATTGCCACTGTATATGGTAACTCTACAATCCATCCTCCCTAAGGAACCACTACACCATTACTGGAGATCATACATGGGGAAGAAGATGCGTTCCTTTCTGATTTCTCTTTGGCAGAAGCCCGGTTGGTTCAGACCATCATGGCAGAGAGTGATGGAGATTATGTAAGTGTGCAATCCATATACATGATGAACAAACAGGGGCATATGCCTGGGTCGAGACTAGGCCGAAGTGGCAGGTAAGGTGGTACTATTGCTAAGAAGCTGAGTTACGACCCCCATGCTTTCGGGCAGGGATACAAGCCTACTGCTGCAGCTTAGCAAAGGAAATGACAAGAGTTAAGAGAGAGGCTAAAAGCAAAGAGGACTGAAAAGTAGTATGAGTTAGTCCACAAACCTATATAGGGAACCCTGAATGGACGCTTTGTCCGCCAAGGGGAAGATTTCCTATTCTGTGGATTCCCAGAAGCTTGGTACGACTGTGAAACAAAGACTAGGTATCCAGGGTTCGAGATCTTTTTCGAGCACCAGTTACTAGAAGAGGAAAATGAACAGGTTAACCTAAGCACTGGTGTGAATCAAGGAAACGCTGCAAACTTGGGCATTGAAGAAAAGGAGCTGTTAGGAAAAGCATTGGCTGACTTATTGATGCATTCCACTACGGGAGCTAAGACCATCAACTTGGGGGATAGTTTTACTATCTTAATGATCAGGGATGCCCCAGCAGCAGATTTCTCCAATCTTAACGTGGATGCATCTGAGGCTCCACGCCTGGTCTGGAAGTTCGAGCAAGGCGTCATCAATAGTTCTGAATCGGATAGTGAGTCCGGATCTGATTCCACTGAGCCTGTGGAGTCAAAGTCAGATTCTAGTTCCTCTATGTCTGGTACTTCTAGGAGTGGTAACCCAGATGCTAAACTCCTATCCAGGTCGTCTTTTAGCTTTTCCTTTGAGTCCACTGTAACCGAAGATCCAGACTTTTTGAATGGGAATGCTGTGAATGTTGCCTACTTCTCTGTGCCTTTGGTTTGTTGTACTGATCTTAATTTTCAAAATTTTGACATAAACGAAGAGGAAGAAATTCCTCGAGTTTTAAAAATTTTGGTTGCTCACGAGGAGGAGAGACGTGTTAAGCCCTGTACAGATGAAATCGTATCAATTAACGTGGGTACTGAGGAAGATTCTTGCTTGGTCCAGATCGAGTCAACGCTATCTTCGGAGGAACGCAAGCATTTAAATGCTTTATTAAAAAATTTCAAAGACGTTTTTGCGTGGTCCTACGAAGACATGCCTGGAATCGATCCTAAGATTGTACAGCGCCAAATCCCTCTTGACCCTGAGATCCGGCCAGTCAAGCAAAAGCTGCACAAAGTTCGCCCAGATTGGGCTTTGAAGATTAAGGAAGAAGTTACCAAACAGATTGAGGCAGGTTTTTTACTTGTATCTGAATATGCAACATGGTTGGCCAATATTGTTCCAATTCCGAAAAAGGATGATAGAATCAGAGTCTGTGTCGACTTCAAGGATCTGAATAAGGCTAGTCCACTGTCGCATATTGATAAGTTGGTAGACTTCACCGCGGGCCATGCATTGCTCTCGTTTATGGTTGGATTTTCAGGTATAACCAGATTTTGATGGCACCCGAGGATAGAGAGAAGACTGCTTTCACCACTCCGTGGGGCACCTATTGTTATTGAGTCATGTCGTTTGGGCTGAAGAATGCTGGGGCCACTTATCAGAGGGATACAACTACCATTTTGCATGATATGATCCACAAAGAGGTTGAGGTGTACGTGGATGATATGATTGTCAAGTCCAAAGATCGAGAAGGCCACTACACGACCTTGGAGAAATTGTTTCAGCAAATCAGAGAGTATAGATTGAGGTTGAACCCGTAAAAGTGCACTTTCAGCGTAACGACAGGAAAAATGCTGGGATTCTTAATCACACAGAGAGGAGTTGAGGTAGATCCTTCCAAAATCAAGGCCATCTTAGAAATGCCACCACCAAGGACTGAAAAGCAGGTGCACAGCTTTCTATGTAAAGTACAATTCATAAGGCGATTTATTTCAAAACTAACATTGACTTGTGAACCACTATTTGGTCTCCTGAAGAAAAGAAAGAAGTTCCAATGGGACGATCACTGTCAGTTCACTTTTGAACAGGTCAAGCAGTACCTGCAGAATCTACCTGTGTTATCACTGCTAGAATTGGGAAAACCGTTGACCTTGTACCTGTTAGTGACAAACTCAACCATGGGGTGTATGTTAGCTCAAGAGTCGGATGCCAAAGTGGAGAAAGTTGTTTACTACTTGAGCAAGAAAATGATTGATTACGAGACCCGTTACATTACCCTTGAGAAATCTTGTTTAGCCTTAGTATGGGCTACTCGGAAGCTGAGGCACTACCTGTTAGCTCACTCTGTAATCCTGGTTTTGAGATTAGATCCCATTAAATATCTCTTTGAGAAACCCGCGCTTGCGGGTAGGCTAGCCCATTCGCTGCTTCTTCTCTCCGAACTTGATCTTACATATGTTGCACACAAGTTTGTTAAAGGGAGAGCTGTGGAAAAAATTTTGGCAGATCACCCAGTAGAGGGAGATGAAGCGGTGGAGTACCTTTTCCCTGATGAAGATATTCTGCAAATAAAAGAGAGAATATGGACGATGTACTTTGACGGAGTAGCCAATCAATACAGTTATGGGATCGGTGTGTTGCTAATAGCACCTGATGACTCCCATATATCCTTAGCCTTCAAACTCCGGTTGAAAGTATCTAACAATGAAGTAGAGTATGAGGCATGTATCGCTGGTTTAGAAGCCGCCCTGGCACTAGAGGCAAAAAGGTTAGACGTCATCGGGGATTCGAATTTGGTTGTGTCTTAAGCCAACGGAGATTGGCAAGTTAAAGAAGAGAAAATGAAGGTTAACCATTAGGTCTTGGATATGCTGATTCCAAGGTTTGAAAAGTTGACGTTTACCCACTAGCTAAGAGAGAACAACTAATTCGCTGATGCACTAGCAACTCTATCTTCCATGGTAGATATTCCATTGGGAGTCAAGACGCATCCAATCATTATTGAACATAAGTACATGTTGACCTATGAAACCATTGCCGTGATAGATAAGGCTTTAGACAAGAACCCCTGGTGTTATGATATCTAGAATTTCCTGGAAAAGGAGGCGTATCCGCTAGGAGCAAATGCCAAGGACAAAAGGGAAATACGGCTTCTGGCAATTCAATTCATTATCTGCGGAAGCAAACTATACAAAAAAGACCATCTGGGAATGCATAAGCTATGTGTTTGGGAAGAAAAAGCAAAGTGTCTTATGGAGGCCATTCACGGATGAGAGTGTGGAGCCCACATGAATGGTGTGATGCTCGCTCTAAAAATCCTTAGACAATGTTACTACTGGTCAACCATGGAAGAGGATTGTATTGGTTTTCTTCGACGCTATCACAAATGCCAGATTCATGTTAATCATATGAGCATTCCTCTATTGAAGCTCTACAACATGACTTCACCATGGCCATTCTCTGTTTGGGGGATAGACATTATTGGTGCAGTTACACCAAAAGGGTCAAACAGGCATGAATTCTTTCTGGTAGCAATCGATTACTTCACAAAATGGGTGGAAGCCCAACCTTACTCTGTACTGAAAGCATCGCATGTGGCTAAGTTCATCAAAAACAACATTATATGCCGGTATGGGGTGCCCAATGAAATTATCTCCGATAATGGAACGCACTTCAAGAAAGAGGTGACAGATTTGCTCGAAAAATATAACGTGGTTTTCCATAAGTCATCAACCTACAGGCCATAGACTAACGGGGTTGTTGAAGCTGCTAACAAGAATATCAACAGAATTCTGCAAAAGATTGTGGAAACCTATAGAGACTGGCTAGATAAATTGCCATTTGCGCACAGGGGCTACAAAACCTCAATCCGAATATCTACAGGGGCAACCCCTTATTCTCTTGTCTATGGGATGGAGGTTGTTCTACTGATCGAAATTGAAGTGCCCTCACTATGAATTATGGCTGAATGTTAGCTAGCAGAGGCAGATTGGTAGCAAAGTAGGTCTGAGGAGTTGATGTTATTTGATGAGAGAATACTAAGAGTATTATATCATGTCCAGGGCTACCAACATTGAATTGCTAGGGCTTTTAATAAGAAGGTTAATTCCCAGAATCTCAAGGAAAGGGACATGCTGCTGAAAGACAACCGAACTCCCATTCATGACCCTAGGGGCAAGTTCAAACCTAACTAGCCTGGTCCTTACATCATCAAGTCAATATGGTCAGGAGGGACGGTTATTCTTATGGACTTGGATGGTTTGGAGTTCTCGCAACCGATTAACATGGATAAGCTGAAGAAATATTACACCTGAGAAGCTCGCTAGGCCGAAAACCCAAAAGGGCGACCTAGGAAAAATTTAGAGCATGGAAAATTAGAAACAAAGAAAAATTGAGCTCGCAAGGTTGAAAACCCTAAAGGGAGACTTTGGCAAAAGTTAGAGCGTAAAATGAGAGAGTTAATACTTGAGTAAACCTGAACCGAACTACATAAGACTTGATTCCCATTTTTGCGATACGTAGGCAACTTCATCCTGAAGTTTGGTTGTAACTATCTCCAATCCAACTATCCTATTTGTTTTCAAGTCATCCATGTTCATTATCTATTAGTTCAGTTGTGCTCCGTATTTTCGGTAGAAAAGCTAAGTACAGAACGACAGTAATGATATGCAGCCAGGGGTAGTTATGATTTCTTTTGATTCGGGATTGTACATCTTGATGATCGATTCTATGCGTGTTAGGTAGTGATCGCTTTCGAAAATGGTCTTGGAAAGTTTTAATAAAAGTTGATTTTGTTCAAAATTTTACCCTTTTACAACTTGGACCATTTTTGGGACCGAAAGGAAAATTTTTAGTACTCGTAACTTTAATTTTATTGATTTCAACATAAGTACATTCTCCAAACTCTTTGATTTAGATCAGAGCTGCTTTTTACATCTTAAACTTGAAAAGAAAACATCAAAGCAGTAAAACTAGGGGCACGGTTGAGTCAGGTGGCTCTATGCCAAAGATGGTCCAACCTCTACCTTCTCTTCAAGCCAAACCAGACACTCCTCTAACAGGGTGCAACTGAAACTAATGGCAAGGACCAGAATCTCTCTCGTCCTCTAGGCCGCAAAATACCGGGGTAGGTGTGAGGCATGAACTGGAAATGAAGTTGTGTATTCCACTCCCTCATCTGGACATATCTGATTATGCCCGAACTGTCGTCGAAATGGGATAGGAAAATAGAACACACAATGTGTAAGGCCAATTAACTCTATACCCAACTATCGGGACATGTTATAGCTCATCTCGGCTAAATTAAACCAGGGGCAACGCCAAGATATATCAACTGTGGACCGACTGTATATCCAATCACACCATAAACCCTCTAAAGGAAAATCTATTTGTCGTTGGTGAAAGAAGTAAGCCCTGGCTGAGTATTCGGGGCAAGGACCCACTACCTACAGTTTATCCATCAACCATACCTATAGAGGGATGAAAAATAAGAGAGATTAAAGAATAGAGAGGTGTGCGTTGAGGGAAAAGTAAGAAAAGGGTTTTGAGAGAAAAATAGAGAATGAGTGTTGAGTGATGTAAGAATCATAAATTAGAAGGGTGTAAAATAATACCTGGAGAAGTAGTGGGCTCCCTGCAAAGTAAGTAGTCCCTCCCCGATGGAAAACATCCAAACCCATCAAATTTTCGGCCAATACTAAACCTATGCAGCTCTTGCCTTCTTTCAAGCCTTGGGCCACTTCAATTAATCAGATGCTATCTCCGCCAAAACTAGGGACAAGGAGGAATTGTGCAAGAAGGCATAAACAGAGAGCATGTTGTCGGTGGCTGCACCAGACAAGGTCGCTTCTATCTCCAATAGCGGAAAACCGATAAACTAAATCGAGGATGTTCAGTTCCCCATCATGAGGCCAAACACCGAGCCTCGTGCATTGATAATCCACACATCTGTCCCAAAGCCTGGGCATGGCTAAAATAGGGCTGAGGCATGATTTCTTTGTCGCGCCAGGATTCTATTAGTGCTTGAAATTCTGCGAGTGTTGGACACATTTCTTGAGATCCAAATTGAAATACATGTGTGATAGGGTTCCAACATCGAACCGCGACATGGAAGAATGGGAAACAAAGAGAAGTGCAACTTAAAGGGAAAAGGGCGTTTTGGCTGAAACCGTAAAAATTCACCTTTTCCGAGCCATCCAAAGTGGTTGTCCAGTCTCGAAGTCTGTTGACAAGTAACATCTCCACCTTGAGACAAAAATATCAAAGACATGTGATATTGCCAGAAAAATAACATGAGAGCACTATTTATAGAGTTTGAGAGGGAGCTGAGCATGACACCTGGACAGCACTGACCGACATCACACTGATGGCCAGCCGTGCATTAGTGAAGCCCGGTCGGGTCTTAGTGCTAGTCCAATTCAGTGCAATTGCAGCAAAAGCTGGCCCTTGTTCGGGTGGACCACGGCTGTACTTTTGAGTTTTGTTTTATTTGTACCAAGTGTTTTTTTGGCTTTTTCGAGTTGTTTTCATTTCATTTTTCTATTATTGTGTTGTATTTTACATTTTAACCGGTTGCAAGTCGTTATCCGATTCATGAATCAATTCAAGAACAAGCATTCACAATTATAAAGGTTACAATACAAGCGTTACACCATTCATCGCATAAAAATGCCATTCATCACATTGTGGAAAGAGATCATTCAACAAAAACTTCCCTTTTATAAACTGGCGGGTCCAACCCGGTCATTGTTTTACAAAATAAAGCAAAAAACAAAAGAAAAGTCTTCATAAACAAAAAGCTCTATCTGGAGCTAGTCTTTAACTACATAGCCAAAAAAAAAACTAAAATAGCACATCATTATGATCATCAATAGCCCATCCTAGCTCTTTTCCTCCTCGGCTACAGAGGAGGTGCATCACTGTCGTCGTTAGGGCTACTAGACTGCAAGTCAATCTTTTCTCCCTCATCCTTATGGGTCGTGGACCTGTCAAAAGACTCCTTAGAAGGTAACCGCCGCCTCACGTGACCTCTCCCCCGATCGGCTCCTCCACGGCCCCTCCATTGGCCCCGTCTCTGCCTACTGGCTGCAGAAGGTGCTGCAGGTGCTGTCGGCGCTGGCCCAAGCTGAAAAGAGAACAGATATCAGTATGAATTAACAAGAGTGTACAGTATGAAAACAACAATAAACCACAAATAGAATGTACCTCGATCCCATGGGTGAGTAAGGCAGTCTGCCTCCTCTGTACCATGAGGAGTAGTCGATCGATAGTGCAAAGGAGGTCATCATTGAACGCCTAGGGGATCTGTAAAAAGAACAGAATCTAAGAAAAGGCAGACAGACGTAATAGAGAACAAAGAATAGAAATGGCAGAAAACAATCTAAAATGCAGTATGGACTAGCATAAAGAAATGTATACCTGCTCGATGCTAGGAACAAACACGAGCTTGTGGTCCCTCTCCTCAATGTGCTCAAGTGGGATCTGCTCGATCACTCCATCCGGACGCATGTATGCAATCTCACTGTAGATCACAGGAAATCCAGGAATGGGAGCAACGGTAGGGGCGCCTCCAAAGAAGAGATCACCAGTAAGAAGAAGAAGAACCCTCTGCACAACTCGAACCATGCCTGGGGTAAGAGGCGCCATCACCGGGTGTGTAAGAAGGTAGTGAAGTCGCCAGGCTCATGATGACGATCGCCGTCCTCCCCTATTATCCGGAGGTCGATATGAGGACCATCTTGCAACTCATCCACTACCCTTATAGTTGGGAGAGGCTAGTGTGGAATGTCGGGAGCAGCAACACCCCGCGTCTGGCGGATGAACCTCTCTCCCAAGTAGTATGCCCGGCTAAAAGGGCCCTCGAACAAAATCCTCATTGTAGAGGCATGCTAGGCAGTGGCATTGGTCGTTCTCGACACTCGGGGAAAGCCCGTCCAAGGGTGCCAGTCAACCTGTGAAATCAGTGCAGTGTCAGATATTAGCACAATATGAGAAAATCAGTGCAGTGCCAAATCAGTGTAGTGCCAAATCAGTTCAGTGTCAAATGTTAGTGTAGTGTCAGATGTTAGTGCAGTGTCAGGTGAGGATGTCAGTATAGTACAAGAAAATGAATGTAATGTCAGAAGTCAGTACAGTATGAGAATGGCAATATGGTACAGATGCAACAGCATGAGAGTGACCATGTAATGTGGAACAGTGCAATATGCTTATGGTAGGTAACAGTTAAAGACTGGTATTTTGCTACCTGGTCCGTTGTGATCATGTCAAACAAGGAGCGGAAGTACAGGAAGGTTTGGTCTACAAGGCGGCATCGCTCGAATCGCATGTTGTAGTACTGGGAGTAGGGTACTGACAACTCGATCGACCTTACTGGGACTAGAGCCAAGGAAGTGAAATATGTGTAGACCCAAAGCTGCAAATAGAAGACATGGGAAAAATAGATAAAATAAACAAGAAATGCAACAGTGAATGAAATGTAAAGCATATCAGAAAAGTGAGTGTAGGGTATACCTCTCAAACCCTCTAGTAGCCGCCGAGTGAATCCGCCTTGCGGCGGGAAACAAAACTCATATTGCAATATAAGGTGGCTAGGCTAGTACCACCCCAATCGTACTCCACCACCCGAGAAAGGTGCACCAGTGCCCCTAGAAGGTATAACCCCACGGTATTTTCCTTGTTCGCAAATAGGGTAGTACCGAGAAGATACATGAGGAAGCCGCGGGTGTACTGGGAAACCTTATCTGTAGTAACTGGCTTAGTACTAGAAAAGTGCTCCAACAACCAACTATAGCGCACCATCCCATGGGTGGTGGAGTTTAGGACTGCCTCAAGAAGCTGGAGTTGTGCAGCTCTCCACTAGGTTATTTCCAAATCAAAGAAGACTAGGCCACTGACCCCAACCCGCAAACTAGTCAGCATCAAGAAGTCGTATGGGGTCAGCGTCATCTCCCCGGTCGGGGACAAGTGGAATGAATCTATGGTATCCCCCCATCTCTCTACCAGGGCCCCATAGAGCCATGACTCGGCCCTCATCTGTATAAGCCCAGAGCGGAAGGGCCCAAAGCTGGCAGCATCAACTAAAGTACGGACCTCTACGTGAAATCGCTTGTACCAATTCTGGGGGCTAGATATAGAGCCATAGCCGCCTATCCTCCTGGCTATCACCTATCAATTGGAAGTTTTATCAGTATATGTACAACAGAGACGAGTGGTTTGTTCATCAATTTCAACATTTCAACATGTAATAACCCGACCCTCATCTATGATCTTGGTGTACTTTTAGCTTCCTTATTCAGTATATTTATATGCTTATTGTGAATTTCCATGTGGAATTATGGTTAAGTAAGTAAATCCCAAGTTTAAAAGAAGTCTATCTGTTTCACAAGGAAACTATCTGTCACCATTAACACGTTTGACTTAGAAATTGGGCATCTTAACGTCTTAATTATCTGAAATTGATTATATATCTGTGATCAAAGATAATTTTTACGGTAATATTAAGTACGTTTACAAAATTTCAATTTCGGAATGATTAAACGATTCAATTTTGTCTTATTCTCTTATAAGGATATATCTATATATATATATATGCTCTTGTTGATTTAGAACCAACAAAAATATCTTCTTAGAAGAGGGGAAACGTGAGAGTTGGAGGAGAGGCTCTCCAAATGAAGGAATTGGGAGATTTTGGTGAAGATTGGTTAGATTTAACTCAAGGTATGGAAAATTCTTTATCTAGTCCCTCTTTCTTGATCTTGATTGGGAATTCTCCTTGTATTTGGGAAGTTAAGAATGATGATGAGAGTTTATGTGATCATCTATGTTGGAGAACCAAATTGAGTTATGGAGGGGGATCTATCCCTTATTTTCTTGCTATTCCATGAGAATATTCAACTATGAATTTGAATTAGAAGCTTAGATAACTTTATATGCATATATGTGTGTAAATCCAATTGGAAAGATGATGGTTGATTGCGTATGGATTGAATGAGTGAAAGAGTAAAGAGGGTTGTAATTGATGTGTTGTGTGATTTAATACCTTCATTTGATGTTAGACCCATTGGAAGGTTTTGTTTTGTGTTGTAAACGATAGATTGCAGCTTTGAATGTCAAATTGGAACTCAAATTCGAAGTTCTGAATTTCAGAATTTTGCTTGGTCCGCTCGAGCGGGGGAAGGCCCGCTCGAGCGAGAAAATTGACCTTCCAGCAGTTTTGTGCCTCGTACAGTCCGCTCGAGCGGCCAAAGTGGCGCTCGAGCGGGAAGGCTTAATTTCAGACAAAAATATGTTTGTTCAGTTTTGCGTGCTTGATCCTCTGGTATTTTTAGAATATTTTTCTGATGACTTTATAATGATTGTAAATGCATGCAAAGTGTAATGGTTCAGGAAATGATTTAAGAAAGGAAAAGAGAGGAAAAGAGAACTAATGTGCATTGATTATGTACAGGACGTATTCCAGGAGAAAGCAACACGTTGTCTCAACGCTGTGAGTAATAATGCATTACATATATATTTATGTATCTGTTCTGTAAGACATAATTGTAAATCATGTATTGATCTGGAAATGAAAAGTGGAAACCATATCCGTATATCTGTTGTGCCGCAAGGCTACACGTCTTAAAGGCTATCTCTGTCATGCCGCAAGGCTATCTGTTGTGCCGCAAGGCTACACATCTTAGAAGAAGGCTATCTGTTGTGTGCCGCAAGGCTATCGTCTTAAAGGCTATCTGCAGCCGAAGGCTATCATTTCAGCTATAAGGCTACCTGCTTAGAAAGGCTATCTGCTCATATTCTGTAATTGATTTTGGTACATATACTAAGGTGCATTGTGATTTTATTATTGCGCACTATTATTCACTGAGCTTGTCTCATTTTATATGTTGTCTGATTCTGTAGGAGCCAGCTTGGGGAGCTGTTCTAGCACTACCTCGTGCATTTTGTCAACTTAAGGATAACCAGGCACAGGAGGGAACCCTTACGTATTAGACCAGTTTTCTTTGTATATGTAATTTTTGGTATCCATGTTGCTAGTCAAGGTTATTGTATCTACCGTTTTGAGTGCCTAATATCTGGGCTGAATTTGTAGATGTTTGTAACCTATTTCTGTGTGCACGTTTGCCTTTTGTTAAATCTCGAAATGGTCCTGGTTTTTGGTAGTTGCTCAATGGATGTGTCTGTTTATTGTTATTTAAAAATTTACTGCTTCCGCCCAGGCCCCAAACGCTGTTCATCATAGGTCATTCTGTCTGTTCCTGATTAGGTCATGCCCAACCCTTTTAGGGGCAGGTTAGGGTCGTGACACAACATGTGTGCAGAGTAAAACAAGGGAAAAGTTGCATACCATAGAGGCGTCGGTAGATACATGCTCTATGGGCTCTCACAGTAGAGTGTCCTCATCCATCCTTGGAATGAAACCCTCAAATCTTAAGATGCTGCTTGGGGGTGGCACATGTGTATGCGGCTAGTATGTAGTTGCATCAAAGGGCCTCTCGGTAAGGGAAAGCAATGCAGCAGCCTCCTTCACCTCCATATCCACACCAAGGGCAGCACTGATACCTGTGGCGGGGTCAGGAATGGGTACTTCATCACTAGCCATTGAGAGAAGATGAAAAAGTGAGGAGATGAGTGAAAATGGGTAAAAAAACCTCAAAATACAAACCCTAGGAGAGAGAAAGTAAAGAGGGGATGAAAAATCAAAGGGGGAACAAGATAAGTATGGGAAAATGTGAGAGAAAACACGAGCAATCCCAAAACTCCACCAAATCAAATTTTGTTTGGTACAAATTGTAGAGGAGGGAAAGGGTTTCAAGAGAAAAATTGCAAGGGTTGTTGGGTAACTCAAGAAAAGGGGAAATCTAGAGAGAACGGAGCCCTAGAGAGAGAGGATGAGAGTTTTTCAACCTTGTGTGGGTGTAAAATAAGGGTTAGGTCATGTTTATCAAGCCATGGGTGTGGGTTTTACCGATCTGCCCTTGCCCCACTGTAACAAGCCCGCGAGGAGACCTCGTAGGGTTACAGTTCAGACCCAATTTCTCACGGTTCTTAATCTTGAACCGAAGAGTCCAAATCCAGCAAATCGTTTTAAGAAAATAGATTTTGAAAGAAGTGTCAAACATGGACTGCTTCACCAGATACAGAGTCGCCACCTAAATATTTTTTTAGGGGAAATTTAGAAAACCCTGACTCGGTGCCAAAGGCCATGTGTCCGTCATTACCAAAGTTGCCTCGGCTCCGGAACTCGGGTATAATTGGGGAAGGTCAGCTATGAGCACCCCCTCTCGCCCAATCCGAAGATCAGCCTCTACTAACCATGATATCCGATTTTGAAAACGTTATGTGTTCTTATTCCAGTTAATTAGCCTAGAATTACTATGTGATGCGCACAACACAAAAGTATAGACTAGATTGCCTCACTTGGAACAAAACATTGTATATCCGTTTGTTTGGAAAATGCTTTGGAATTTGCTACTCGCAAGTAGGCTAAAATACGAATTTCAATGAGTTATTCCAACTCAAACAATCCAACCTTCACCCACAGGCATTCAGGCAGTTTATATCACATAAGCATTTAGCCACATGGTAAGCATGCTGTCATGTTAACATTCACACTCATGCGAGATGCTAAAGCATAAAATACTTATAGTGTATTCCGTGCCAAAACAGTAAACTAGTTAGCAATCATATGCATGACCCTAGTTCATGTTAAGATAGCTAATGCAACACATGCAGGATGTAGCTAGAACAGGCTCGGCTACCCTAAAGATGGCATGTGAAATGCTGCAACTAACAAGTACTCAACTTGGAATTTGAAATACAAGTGCAGTTAGCATGATGTGCCTAGCCCGATGTATGTAAGACAAATGTATGGATGCACGCATGCATAGCATAAGGTATGCTAAAATAAATATGCCCTAGTACTAACCATTGAAAGTGGGTAAGTAAAAGGGAGAAAGAAGTGGGGGTTAGAAGACATACACACACTCACCCACACTTATTACAAATTTGCCCTCACTCGGAGAGACCGAAAGAATAATACAGATTAACTAACTCGCAAGCTAACCAATATTACAAATCAATTAAATTAGCTAAGCAAATTAACTAATCTAATTAAGTAGCAAACAACAGCCTCGGGAAGAGGGTCCAATGCATGCGTGCTCAGTTCTGCTCGGAAAGCCACTGCCATGCACAAGATGCCTCTGCTTTGGCTGTTATCCTCCTCTGAAGACTGCAAAAGTCTCAGGGTTGTTCCTCTGAGTGCTCTAGAACACCACCGGCTGAAGGGATTGGTCACCGGCCATGTATAATGGTCACCGGCCACAAAATACTCCGTCGGCCAACAATAGATGGTCGGTTTCGAAGATGGCCGCCGCCAAATCTTCCTCAGATTTGACAATGAGCAGAGGACAATACTTGGCATGGCAATGCATTTCAAGCAATGTATGCACCAACCACACTACTTATCATATTTATGACTCAAAGGAGGATGGGCCTCGATTCTCGGACCACCAATCACGCATTTTCATGCATGATGGCCCAAAGAATCAAGTTGTGCAATTTGATATCAAATGTAATGCACACCAAACAAACATATAAATCCCAATCTCTATCACTTGGTCAAAAGACAAGGCATGTATGCAAGATGCAATGCAACCTAGGCATGCAAGCCAAGGATGCATTATGAACATGAGGGCAAGCAATGCAAACATGCAATGCACACTAGGTACACAACACTTAAGCATGAAGAGACAACCTTTAAGCACACTTAAAAGGAGATAATCATGGACTAATGGCATGCATATCAAGCTTTGAAAACATGTAGAAGATGATGCCAAATCAACCTACCAATGCAAGTAAGACATGCAACCAAGCCCAAGGACTTAAACTATGATCAAATGAAACATGAAGCAAATGACCAAAGTGAGTCAAAACAGCCCTAAATCATGCAAAAGTAAGCCCCAAAAACCACTTAGATGGCATCTAAAAGGTTTAAGTATGGAAGCATACACGAGGGTCCAAGTATGGAACATAAGACAACAACCTAATAAAGCATTAAAGGGAAATCAAATGCAAGCATACAAGCACACCACAAGGACTGAAATGACATGGCAAGTGGTTCACTAAAATGATGCAAGGATGGCATGCTAGAGGGGTCAATGCTTAAGGCATACAAGAGGGATTGCATGGTAGCTATAGAAAGCAAATCATGGATGACCCAAACAACCAAAAACAGTCCTCAAACACACTAAAATATGCATAAAAGCTTCACAAATCTTGGCCAAAATACGTGAGCATGGTAGTTAAATGCTATGCATGTATTGAGGCAAATTATGGCATTACAAGGCATGTATGCTAAGCAAGCATGGTGTACCAAAACCAACTAAACACAATGCTATATTATGACATAATAAGCACAAAAATCAGTCAAGGCATGGCCAACATGAACCTAAACATGGTGCTCACTAAAGAGACAAAAATGGCCCTTTTCAAGAACAACAAGGAGAGGGGTGGCCCTCTCCTTCCTAGGACCTCAAGGCACCATCCTCACCTCTGAAATCCCTCAAGATTTCAGTGGTGAGGAGGCCCAAACACAATGGTCCCGGAGCTCAACCAAAATGGCACAAAATGGAGCCTTTCAAGGCTTAAGAGGGGTCAAATAACCCCAAAGCTTAGAACACTCTTAAACAACTATTTAGAGGGCTCAAAAATAGAACTTTTATATATTGTATGTTAAGCTCAAAAATAGTTGTAAGGTAGGCAAAAATACAATGCAAAAATGGGGTATTTAAATCAGTAAATGCTCACCCTTGTAGACCCTCTTCAAGGATGGGAGACTAGCAGCTTCCTTGGCTCAAACCAGCTTTAAAACTTCAAAAACAACCTTCAAGGGCCTCAGCTCCAAGAGGATAGTGTGATAGTGGGTGTTTGTGTGCAAAAATAAGACAAAACACACACAAATACAAGAGAGAGAGAGAGAGAGAGAGAGAGAGAGAGAGAGATAGATATAGGATAGATACACTTATGCTAACCCTAAAAACCAGAGCTCTCCTCTCTATTTTTGCTAACCCTAAACCAAAGAGAAGAGGCTCCCTCTTATAGAGCTCAATCTTGTAAGCTTACAAGACAAGCTAAACAAGAGGGAGATCCTTCCATACACAGTGCATGCCAGCTGCACAAAAAATATCTGCAAAAGTAGATGCACAGTAGTCGGCCTGCCAAAAATACAATTGACCAAAGAAAGATAGCCGGCCGGCCATATATAGTGCCAGCCAGCCAAACATTTGGCCGGTGGACAACAAAACACAGTCGGTGGCCTCAAGCCATGGCCGGTGGAGTGTGGGGATGGCCTACAAACCATTCCCTGCCCCTCTAAGGCAAAACACAAGTGTTTGGTGCAAAACCAGACACGAAACAGCCGAGTCGAGAGATCCTGAGACAAGGTGCGTAGCCGAGACCTCCGGGAACTCAAGACGAACACAAACATGGATAATCACCGAATGTTCAAGCGGTGACGTCCAAGTCTTGAGGATGGTCAAAAATGGGGTGTCTACACCCGCTATCGAGGTCCAGCCGGCCGTTTTGAAGCCCGATCGTGCTTCATCGATGCCCAGTCAGCTCTCAGTGTGAAGTTAGCATTTTTTTATTTTACTTTATTTCTACTATTATTTGATCTTTAATATGAGTATGTAAAAATAATAATAAAAAGAAAAGAGAAAAAAAAAATAGTGAAAGAGCAAAATCAAGAAAAAAGAAAAGAGAGAAAACAACAATGAGGGGAAAAGAAGGAAGGAAGAAAGAAAAGAGAAAAAATCAAGGAAGAAGGAAAATGAAAAAATAAAGAGAGAGTAAAAAAATATAGAAAAAGAGAAGGAAAGGAAAAGAAAAGAAGTTTATCCATTTTGTTGTGTTCCTTTGTGTGAATTCATGATTTGTTGCTTTAATTCGTTCCGACAGTTCGTAACACATGATATTGTATGTACGGTTCATACAGAGAAGTTCCGGATAAAATCATTCGTGCCACATTAAAATCATCATCCATTTTACAACCGGATTGAAACGTGGTGCGTTGAACCCATTGTTTTAACACATTGGCACTATTTTGATTTCATGTATCTTTGAGTAGAATCCATGTTTTGACTACTACCTATGCATTTTGTTTGTTCTTAGTCAATTCGCAATCTTTCCTCCTCTCGCGTGTGTCATGTTAGGATTGCAAATCGGTTAAAAACATCGGGTGCGCTCAATGTTTACACCAATCTTTCCTCCTCTCGCGTGTGATGTGTTAGGATTGCAAATCGGTTAAAAACCTCGGGTGCACCTGATGTTCACACCACCCTTCCTCCTCTCGTGTATGACTCGTTAGGATTGAAAATTGGTTAAAAACTTTGGGTTCATCCAATGTTCACACCACCCTTCCTCTTCTCACGTGTGACGCGTTAGGATTGTACCTTCGGTTAAAAACATCGGGTGCGCTCAATGTTCATACCAATCTTTCCTCCTCTCACATGTGACGTGTTAGGATTGCAAATTGGTTAAAAACATCATGCACGCCCGATGTTCACACCACCCTTCCTCTTCTCATGTGTGACGCGTTGGGATTGCAAATCGGTTAAAAACATTCGGGTGTGCCCGATGTTCACACCACTCTTCGTCCTCTCGCATGCGACGCATTAGGATTGCAAATCGGTTAAAAACATCGGGTGTGCCCGATATTCACACCAACCTTCCTCCTCTCGCGTGCGACATGTTAGGATCTCAACTCCTTTGTTAAAAACATTCGGGTGCGCCCGATGTTCACACCACCATTCCTCCTCTCGCATGTGACACATTAGGATTGCACCTTCGATTAAAAACATCAGGTGTGCCCGATGTTCACACCACCCTTCTTCCTCTCGCGTGTGATGCGTTAGGATTGAACCTTCGGTTAAAAACATCAAGTGTGCCCGATGTTCACACCACCTTTCCTGCTTTCACATGTGACGCGTTAAGATTGCAAATCGGTTAAAAACATCGGGTGTGCCCGATGTTCATGCCACCGCTCCTCCTCTCGCGTGTGACGCATTAGGACTGTACCTTCAGTTAAAAACATCAGGTGCACCTACGCGTTAGGATCTCGATTCAGACCTCGGGTGCGCTCGATGGTTATGTCACCCTTCACCTTTCCTACGCGACGCGTAGTTAGGCTTGCATAATTTTCTTACATCCTTTCTACATGAAATGTAGTTTGGCTCATGTTTAACACGCGAGGTGTGTTTATTTACTTCTTTTCATGGTTGAAATTGTTGTACCTTGTTTCAGTTTGTTTAAATGTAGCATATTCTTTGCAATGTATTTGCATTCAAGTATTTCATTACATGGCCTCATTGCATGATCATAAGTTATGTTCTTGCATCTTATGTTTGCATTTTGCCCCTGAACTACACTGGTTTGATTCCTTGCAAAGGGATATGTAGGCAGCTTGCGAGCGCAACCAATCTAATTTATGACTTTCTTTCTTGCCCAAGTCTTGCGGCCTTGTTAACTAGGTCGTCTCTAAGCTTTGACATTCACTCACGTCATTTCATGACTACTCGAGCTTTGTTAAAGAGGGGCAACTGTAGACAACCCATTTTGATCGCCCGCAAGTCTTAGGCGCTTGGTTCGATACACTCGATGATGAAAGTTAAATTGTGTGCTTTGAATTCACAATGATTCAGATTCAGTCAAGCTTTTGAAATAACCTCAAATCTTTAACATATACCTTTTTTGAACCTTTGAGTTTGATTTTTGGACCTTTTGCCACCCTGAGCTGAGCTAAGCTGAGTTTGAACAAAAATAAATAAATAAATAAAACAGGAAAGGGCATCAAAGCCTGGCCGGGCATCAGTGATGGCCAGTTGGGCCTTGGCGGCGAGGAACACTGTTTTGGATGGGAGGCTGCCAGTTGTCCATTTTTGAAGATATTTATCACCTTTTGAGCTCAAATTCTATAAAAACGAGGTCCAACCTCTGTCTTGAGGGTTGAACAATATTTAGAAAGCCTATATACACCTTGAGAGCTCCTCTCTCCTCCTTCTTCTAGAGCAAGCAACCTTTGAGCTAACCTAGCTCCCTTGTGTCATCTCCATACACCATACACAACCTTGTCTCACCATCTTAGGGCCTTGGTTGATGTTTGAGAAGCATAATTCGAACTTGAGAGTGGGTTGAGATTAAGTTTGGGTCACAAACAAAAAGCCAACCCCTTGAGAGGTATAAGCTTGTTATCTTCTCTCTTGCTTTCATTTCTTCATTTGCTACATAATTCTTATTGTTTTGTTTTATTTTGATACTATTTGAAGTGTTTAAGTTTAGGTTTGAAGAGCTACCAAAAGGGTAGAGAGAGTTTGCTCTTTCTACACCTTTATCTATTTTCAGAGTTACAAAAGGGCTAAAAATCATGTTTTGAGGTTTCAAAAGTAGAGGAGTTAGCCACCCCTCCTTGTACTTGCTTGCTAGCCTTGATTATTCTCTTTATTGTTTAGCTTTTTAGGCTCTTTTCATGCATTTTTTTAGCCTTTGTTTTTCATTTATTCATGGCTATTTTAGGGCTGTTCTAACTTGTTCAATTAGTTTGAGCTTTGGTTAGTTCATTTGTTATCTCATAAGTTTGCATACATAACATATTATATATTGTTCTAAGCTTTTCTTCAATTTATTTCAATGTCTAAAAATCTAATTTTAACAATCAATCCACCGTTTATTTCTTTCATTCTTGAGAATGATTTCAACCGATTGAGGTTGCTCAAAATATGTAAGAAAGACTTCTACCTAATGGCTTAATCTTTTCAGAGATTCATTGCCAACGGTATAGTCTCTCTCTCTCTTGTTTTTTTTTTTTTTTTTTGAAAAACTTCTCGCTTGACATTACTTCTTGTTTAGAGGACTTTAACATCACCATGGAAAAATGGACTAAGAATGGCAAGGCTTCATAAAATTGGCTTAAAAACTTGGAACAACCTATATAAAGAAAATGGTTAGAATTGCTTCAACTTGGCCAGACGTTATACCAACTTCCTTGTGTCAAGAGTCATCACATGCGAATTCATGGCATTTTGATGATTCTTGAAGCCTTGCAACCTCCCTCTTTGAGCTCACTCCATGACAAGAGGGATGGGTGGTCTTATTTATTGCATTCATTGATTTTTGCCCAAAATTGTATCCGAGATCATCAAGCAATCAATTTGCTCATTGATGGTTTTGGAATCAATTTCAACCTTTTCTCGAGGTTTTCCCATGACAAAGAAGGAAGATGGGACGAACAGAGCTTGAGAACACTCTGTCCACATTGATTCACCTCAGAACACAAAAATAGAGTTTAGCACCAAATTGATGCACAGCCGGCCATCTGTAGACCCGGTCGGCCATCATTGATGCACGGCTAGCCCTCAGTTTGTGGCCAGCAGTGCAATTTTACAGAAAACAAAGGTGATGGCAGAAGGTGAAACAAAGTTGGCTTGGATAGACAGAGCAGCTCTCAGGCGCTGTGCATGCAACCCTCATCCGTATTCACATACGCCTTTGTCGAATGCGTTTAATTGTTTCATTAGTGTTATAATTATTATAGTTGTAAATTAATCTTATTGTAATTAGTATTGTTGTAGCCATTGCTTAGTTAATTGGTATAGCTAGTTAAATTGTTGTAATAAAGTAGTTAATTAGCTTAGTTAAGTTAATTATTTTTCATTCACCCAGTTTTGTAATAGTTAGTTAATTCGAACTTTCGGACATTGATTCGCACCCTCCTGCATAAGGGATCAAATGTTGTAATAATGTGTATGCCTTCCAACCCCACATCTTTCTCCCTTTTATTTATTCACTTACAATGGTTAGTATAGAGCATCACGTTTCTTTAGCATACTTCATGTTTTGCATGCATTTGTCTTGCATGCATTTAGGTTCGGCTCACTATACTAACCAAATGTTTAAATTCTTGCATCAAGTGTTTGTGTTACCATATCTACCATGCTTGCCATGAGGCTAAGTGCTTAAATGATATAATTGTTTAAATGCCTATGGATGAAGACTAATTGCTTGAATTGGGGTAGTTTGATTAATGTTCCATTTTAAGCCCACTTTTTTCGAGTGGCAAATTCACAAAAAAATTTCAAAACAAAACATGAGATCAAATGTTCCAATTCTTGCAAATTAGTCTATATTTGTGTGTGCGTCACATTGTAATGTTAGGCTAATAATCGGAACAAGAGCATATAATGTAAATAAGAAACACATCATGATTAGTAGAGGCCAATCTTTGATCGGGCGAGTGGGGTGCTCAATTCATGACCTTCCCCTCTCGTACCTAAGTTCCTAAGCTGAGACACTTTGGTGATGACAGACTAATGGCCTTTGGCATGAATCTCTAGTTTCCTAAATTTCCTAAAAATATTTAGATGGCGACTCTGCAATCTGGCAAAGTAGTCCATTTTTGGCATTTGATTCAAATATCAATTTTCCAAAAAGAATTGTCGGATTTGGACTTTTTTGAGTTTTCATTGTTTCACATTGCACTTTGTGAAATCAGATTTAGAACCACAAGTGAAGTCCGCACTGTAGGGCTATTCGCCTTCCGACAGGAACGCGGAAAGTCGAGCTACACTCAACGAAACAAAGAAAGCAACAAATTATAAAAATAACAAAATAATGGAACATATTATGAATTAATGGAACAAATCGCCAAAATAATGCAATAAAACAAACCAAGAACAAACTCCTTCATTCTCTTCCTTGTTTTTCCTCTTTTTTTTTTTTTCTTCTCTATTATTTTCCTTTGCTCTTTTCTCTTTGATATTGTTTTCTTTTTCCTCCTCAGTGTTTTTTTCCTCTTCTCTTTTCCTTTTTTTTCTTTTCTTTTTTTTTCGTCACTATTTTTCTCTTTTGTTTTCTGTTTTTTTTTTTCACTTTCTCCAAATTTAGATCAAGGCCCAATATGACAATTAAAAAAGTAAGAAAAACTAGGTTGCATTTGGGGCCAGCCGGGCCTCAATGAAGCACGACCGGGGTCCAACAGAGATGGCCGGGTCGCAACAACGATAGGGGCACATTCGGTAAAAGCCACGCCCGTGGTTGGTTTAAATCAAACCCAACTCTTATTTTGTTCACACCCTAGGTCGAAAATCTCTCTCCTCTCTCTCTAAGCTTCCTCTCTCTCTAGATTTTCCCTATTTTCGCAAAAACCCTCAAACCCTTGCAAATTTTTTTCATAAAACCCACTCACTCCTTTACGTTTTGAACCAAACAAAATTTGATTTGGTTGGGTTTTGCGGTTTCCCTTAGTTTTACTTGGCTTTCTCACATACTTGTTCGGGTTTTACGCACCGTCTCTTGTTTTTTCTTCTTCCTCTCTTTATTTTCTCTCCTAAGGTTTGGGAATTTTAGGGTTTTCACTCAATCTCACTTACCCACTCACTTTTTCATCATATTTTCTCATTTTCTCTTTATGGCTAGTGGCGAGGTTCCCATCCTTGACCCCGTTATGGATATTGGTGCCGTCCTTGGTAAGGACATAGAGGCTGAGGATGTTCTCTCTCATGTTCTTGAGCCTGAGTTGCCACCTCTGGCCGATAGGCCTTTTGATGTGGCTATCTACAGGCCCCGCACACATGCTCCGACCCCTGGCAGTATTTTGAGATTTGAGGGCCTTATCTCAGGGATAGATGAGGACATTCTACTACGGGAGCCTGCTGACCACTTGTCCACCGACGCCTCCACGGTAAGCAATCTTTCCTTTGTTTTCCACATATTTTGAATCTCGTATGCAAATTATCCTTTAATGCCATGCAAACACTAATAACATTCCCAACCTACAGGTGATAGCTAGGAGGATTGGCCGCTATGGATCCATATCCGGCCCCCGGTACTGGTATGAGAGGTTTCCCGCGGAGGTCCGCATATTGGTCGATGCTGCCGGCTTCGGGCCCTTCTGTTCAAGGCTCATACAAATGAGGGCTGAGCCACTGCTCTACTGGACCCTGGTAGAGAGGTGGTGGGACACCACAGATTCGTTTCACTTTTCATCGATCGGGGAGCTAACTCTGACCCTGCACGATTTCTCAATGCTTGAGATGATGCAATGGAGAGCTGCACAGCGTTAGCTTCTCAGTGCGATCCCAGACACTACTGTCCACGAGATGGTGAGATATAGCTAGCTCTTGGATCACTTCACCAACATTCAGCCAGTTACCCCGGAGGAGGTTGCACGGTACACCCGTGAATTTCTCATGTATCTCTTCGGTACTACCCTGTTTGCGAATAGGGAAAATACTGTGGGGCTATACCTTCTAGGCGCCCTCGTGCATCTACCATAGGTGGTGGAGTATGATTGGGGTGGTGTTGGGGTGGTGCCGGCCTGGCCACTCTATACTGCTATATGAGCTCCATATCCCGCTGCAAGGCGGATTATCTTGGCGACTACTGGAGAGTTTGGGAGGTACACCTCACACTTACTTTTCTATTCATCTTTTTATTCTCTGCTTATACCTGCTTTGCATTTTCTATTTATCTGCTTTACTCATTCACTTGAATTTCCTATTCCTGCAGTTGTGGATTTACATATATTTCACTTCCCTGGCTCTGATCCCAGTGAGGCCGATTGAGTTGTCAGTACCCTACTCCCAATACTATAACTCCTGATTCAAGCGGTGCCGGCACATCGACTGAGACTTCCTTTACTTTCTCCACTTCTTCGATACCGTCACCGCAGATAGGGTAACAAAATCTCTAATCTTGCTCTTTTACATTCTACTATTTTCCTTATGACCATACTGCGACTCCCATACTGTTGTTTCCATACTGGTCAACCTTTAATATCTGATAATTGCCTTGTACCTTCTGTTCACAGGTTGACTGGCATCCTTGGACGGGCATCCCTTCAGCATCGAGGACAACCTACGTTGCTGCATGGCATGCCTCCACCATGCGGATTTTGTTTAAGGGTCCTTTCGGCAAGGCCTATTACTTGGGAGAGAGGTTCATCTGTCAGACACGAGGCATAGTTGACCCTGACATTCCACATCCTTCCCCTCCAAGTATGAGAGTAGTTGATGATCTCCATGACGGGTTCCAAATTGACTTTCTTATGTTGGAAAAGGAAGGCGATTGGCACTACGAGCAAGGCAACTTCATTTCCTTCTTACAGACTCGGGTGATAACCCTTCTTACTAAGGGTGTGGTCCATGCAGTTCCTTAGGTTGCTACTACTGTTGCTGCCGGAGATGTTCCTGCTGCCACTCATATTCCTAGGCTTCCTGTGATTCCCATTGAGGTTGTATACATGTGACCAAACGGGGTGATCGAGCAGATCCCCTTGAGCATATTGAAGGGAGGGACCGCAGGTTGGTGCTTGCTCTTGGCATTGAGCAGATCAACACACTTCCCTTTATTTCTACCCACTGTACTTCATTCTACCCACTATGCTTTATTACTTTCTATCCACTATGCTCTATTACTTTATTTCATATTTTGTAGGTGCCTATGGGGTACGTGGATGATCTCCTTCAAACAATTGATAGACTACTTCTGATGGTGCGAAGGAGGCAGACTGTTCTAGTCACCCATGGGGTTGAGGTACACTTTGCCCCTAGTTTACTGTCCTTACAATCTTGCTCATAATTCTATTGGTCTTTTCTAATATTTGTTTCATATTCTAATATTTGTTTTTGATATCTGCACTCTTTCCAATGTGAGCCAACACTAGTTACAACTGCAGGACCTCCTCCAGCTAGGAGACGGAGACAGGGCCTAATGAGGGGCAAAGGATGGGCTGATCAGGAGAGAGGCAGAGTGAGACAGTGCTCACCTTCTGAGGAGTCTTTTGATGAGTACACAACCCCCGAGGATGAAGGGGATGAGGTCAACATCCAGTCTAGCAATCCCAGTGATGATAGTGATGCACCTCCTCCGTAGCTGAGGAGGAAGAGGGCGATGATGGGTTGATTTTTCTTTTCTTTTCTGTTCTTTTCTTTTGTAGTCAAGAACTAGCTTCAGATAGACCCTTTTGTTTTATTTTTGAAAACTTTTCCTTTCTTTTTGTTGTTTTGTAAAACGATGACTGAGGTTAGACCCATCAGTTTATGGAAAGAATATATTTTTTTGATGATTCCTCTTGTATGTCGTGACATGTGATGGATGGCATAACCTCTGCATGATAACCCGGTACAAGATTTTCAACTGTGAATACTTGTCCTTGAATTCATTCTTGAATCGGATAACAACCTACAACTGGACAAAATGTAAAATACAACTTGATAACAGGAAAGCACAAAGAACACAACTCAAAAATACTAAAAATCACTTGATACAAACAAAACAAGACTCAAAACACAGTCGTAGTATACCAAGACAAAAGCTAGCCTTTTTTGCAACTGCTCTGATCTGGGCCATCATTTAGACCCACCAAGGTCCAAATAGACACGGCCAGGCTAAAAGGTGATGTCAGTTAGTACAGTCCAGTTGTCATGCATTGCCTTTTCTCAAACTTTATAAATGGTGCTCCCTTGTTGTTTTTTTGGCAGAATAACAAATCTTTGACATTTTCCTCTCAAAATGGAGACTTTGCTCAACAATAGGCTTCAAGACTGGATAACCACTTTGGACAGCTCGGAAAAGGTGAACTTTTGTAGTTTTGGCCTAAACGCTCTTTTTCCTTTGAGCCGCACTTCGCTTTGTTTTCCGTTTCTCCATGCCGCTATTTGATGCTAGAACCCGATTACACATGTATTTCGCTTTGGATCACAAGAAATGTGTCTGACGCTCAAAGAATTTTGAGCATTGATAGAATCTCGACGTGACGAAGAAATCATGCCTCCGCCCCGTTTTGGCTATGCCCAGGCTTTGGGACGAATGTGTGGGCTTACTTTGTACGAGGCTCGATCCTTGGCTCGTGATAGGGAGTTGGATATCCCAAGTTTGATTCGTCAGTTTTCCACCATTGGAGATAGTGGTGACCTCATTTGGCGAGGTTATCGGCAACATGCCCTCTACTTATGCTCACTCGCACACTTCCTTCTTGTCCCTAGTTGTGGCAGAGCCAATATGAGGTTGATTGAGGTGGCTCAATGCTTGAAAGAAGGCAAGAGCTGCATTGGTCTGGCATTGGCCAAAACCCTGATGGGTATAGATGTTTTTCATCGACGAGAGACGACACAGTTTGCAGGGAGTCCACTGTTTCTTTAGGTATTATTTTCCATCATTTCTTATTTACGATCCTTACGTCACTCGGCCCTCACTCTCTATTTTTATCTCAAAACCCCTTTTCTTACTTTTCTCTCAATGTACATCTCTCTACTCCTTAATCTCTCTTATTTTTTTTTATCTCTTCCTAGGTATGGCACATAGATAAGCTGAAAGTGGTGGACCCTTGCCCCGAGTATTCAGCGAGAGCTTACTTTTTTCACCAAAGGCTAATGGACTTTCCTTCAAAGGGATAGTGGTGTGATTGGATGTGCAGCAGATCTGCGGCTGAAATAGGTTGTGTAGACACCCCATTTTTGACTGCCCTTAAGACTTGGGCGCCACTGATTGTTTACTTGGTGGTGAAAGTTGTGCAGTGAAAAGATTCAATTTCTTCGGCAAAAGGAGCTTCAAATCCCAACTTCACACCTCTTTTTGGCCCAAAATGATTTTGATCAAAAGATTTTAGACCTTAAAACCCTCTCTTTCAAAACATTTTTTAAAAAGAGTTCCTACGATGTTCCGAGGCTCGCATTTCGTTAAATGTTACGTTTTTCGGTAAACCGAGCAAGGACAAAGTGGAAATGAATGAAAGAGAGGTGAACTCTTTGAAAAATCTTTCAAAACATCTTGTTTAGAGGTTTGGGGTTGAAGAAAAGGGGAGAGAAGAGAAGAAAACTAGTTTGGAAGAAGTTTGGCATGAATCCGGGTAGGATCAAAACTGGGTAGACTTCACTAAAAGAGGCATATCTTTTTGCATACTTGGAATTTTGAAGTGCGGATGACACCATTGAAAATAATACTTCAAGGGCTTAAATTTAGGCTCAAGAATGACCTGTAAAGGTGTCCAAATGAAGGAGTTATGTCCAGTTGTAGTCGGGCCCAAAAAGTAGATTTTTCTGGCCAACTAGAGGTGGAAGTTTTTGGCCATGAATGGGATTTTCTGGCCATGTTCCGGCAATGAATTTTCCTATGCCGGCCCCCTTCCATCCATGGATGATTCTTGCCGACCAACAATGTACATGTGCCAGCCATCAATGAAGCAATGCCGACCATTGATGCAAAAAGGCAATTTTTTTTTAGATATTTATCTTCCAGCTGTTCCAGCTGTCCCTTGTGGGATATTTTCGACCTGAGCTTGCATTCTTCTATATATAGAAAGCCTTCTCTATGGTTTTCAAGGTTAGAACATTTTGAGGAATAAAATTTTAGTAGTCTCTCTCTCTCTCTACATTTCTCTCTCTCTCTCTCTCTCTTGAGCCTTTGTGCATAAGCGCATACAAGTGTAGATACACTTCTCCTTTGCCTATACATCCTTGACCAAATTTGGTTATCCTTGAGCTGAGGTTCTAGAAGGTCTTCTTGGAGCTCTTGGAGATGATTTTGCTTGGTTTAGTTGCCTAAAATTGTGTTGTACTCTAAGAGTTATAACTCTCTCCCTTTAAGCTTGTTTTTCATACTTGCTTTGCCATCTTTTTTCCACCATTTCAAGGTGGTTTTGGCATGTAAAAAGTTCTGTTTTTCAGTCCTAAAAATGGTGGTTTGAGCCTTTGTGAGTTAGGGGGTTGTCCCCCCTTTTGGCTCTTCGGCTTGTTAAGCTTTTTGTGCCATCTTTCATCACCTTCAAGTCAAACTTTTTGGGCCTTTTTACCACTGAAACTCAGAGGTTTTTTAGTGACAAAAACCATATTTGAGGTCCAAAATAGAAGGGGTTGGCCTCCCCTCCTTGTGTCTTGTTTGCAAGAGTAGATAGCCTAACATGTGAGCATGTTTTTCTACCATTTTGTGACTTGATCTCCGCATGTTTTTGCTACTTTTTTGACCTACTTTAGCTCTGTTTTGAGCTGGTTTGGCCACTTGAGGCTTGCTTTGTATGCTTGTAGTGCAATAGTGCATAATAGTCTAGTTTGTGCTATGTATTAGCCTCTCATTCTAGCACTTTTTTTAGCCTACTTCAAGCATGTTTTAGAACTCCTTTTAAACTGTTTTAGGAATGTTTTAAAGTGTTTGTCCCTTATGAGCCATGTTTTGTATAGTGATAGTGCAAATGGCCTTTACTAGCTTTGTGTTTTAAGGCCTCTAACATGTTGTGCATGTGTTGATTGCATGATATAGCATCATTTTATATATGATTTCAGTGTGTATAGCGTTGTCACACTCTCACATACTTCACCCTTTCATTGCTTTTGAGAGTTGTGTTTTGAGCCTAGCTTGCGAGCCAACAAATGAGCACGTTTTTCCTGCTTTTTAAGCTTCAATTCTAGCATGATTTAGCCACTGTTTTGGCATGTTTAAGCTCTGTCCAAAGCTGGTTTGGTCATTTAAGCTTGATATTTCATGCCTCTAGTGTAGTGCTCTTCACTAGTTTATTGCTTTTGGCCTTTGAACATGTTGTACATGAGTTGTTTGCATGTTGTAGTATTATTTTCCATGCCATTTCAGCACTGAAAAGTTTGCAAGCTCCCTCATTTCTTTATTTTTCCATTTTCTTTGAGGTTTGTTTAATCTTAAGGTTGTGTTTAAGCTTGAGATTGAGACTTGTGCTCAATGGTTTCACCTCTCTTTTGAGGGCCTCTACTAACCAAAGGCATGATCTCTCTCATGTCTTAAGCCATCTTTTGGTTGACCCCTCTCTTATTAGAGGACACTCATTTTGGACTTAATCGATTAAAGAATGACTTCGTAATGCTAAAATGTGTAAACAAGGATTGGACAAGTAAAACTTGACCAAGATAAGCATGTTGTGTTTGCATTGCATCTGTTCAATCGGACGTTATATTGAACACAAGGTAGATTGGTTCATTTCATACTTAAAGTGATGAAATGAGCCAATCTCTTTTGTCTCCATCACCCTTGATCATGCATGATAGGGTGGTGGTCTAGAGTCTTGTTTTGTGCATTCATTGAAAGTGTACAACTTGGATCTTTGGCCATCATGCATTGAAAATGCTTGATTGGTGGTTTTGGATCCAAGAATGCCACTCCTTTGATGTTTTGAGATGATAAGGAGGGGCATGGTACAAACATATCCTTGGAAAACCCTCCATTTTCCTCTTCTATGCTCTGTTACAATGTGGCAATTCAGCACACCAGTGGGCGGCACTGGTACATTGATGGCCGGCAGTGTTTCATAATTGGCCGGCAGTGCCTCTCTTTGGCTGACAGATGGCTGGCAGCAAGCTCTCATGGCTGGCAGGCCACTGGTGCATTCCTCAGCAGTGAATTGGTAAGGTGGAGCAGAAAGTTCTTGGAGTAACCCTGCAAGCAGAGCCTCTCAAGAGCAAACCGGAAGGTTTTTCGGGGCGAGAACTGAGTGCATGCATGTTCTACATCCCGGACCAGAGTAGTAGCAGCGTAATTTAATATGTTAACCACTTTGTTAATTTGCATTGGTTATGTAATAATTAAGTAGCTTTAACTTAGCTATTTCTTTATGTCGTGTTGTAATAATTACTAAGTAGTTTACTAGTTATTCAATTGGTTGTGTAATAATTAGTCTAATTAGCTTAATTAGATTAGTTAGATTAGCTTAGCTTAGTGTAGCTTAGATTATTTATTCTGACCCTTCTTTGAGAGGGCACAATGTTGTAATAAGCGTGCGTGTGTGCATGTCTTCCAACCCCACTTCTTTCTCCCTTTTATTTATCTGCTTTTGATGGTTAGATTAGGGATCACGTTTCAATTAGCATACCTTATGCTTTGCATGTTTGCATCCATTCATTTGTCTTGCATGCACCAGGCTCGGCGCATCATTCAAACTGTATTGTATTTCAATACTTATTTGAATACATGTATTAAACTGTAGCATTCATTTGCCAACTTAGATAGCCGAGCCTATTTAGTTGCATTATTTCATGAGTTGCATTACGCATCTTGTATAGTTAGGAACATGCATATTTCTAACTAGCTTTTGTTTTGGCTTGGAGTACACTATAAGTGTTACACTTTAGCATACTTGCATGAGTGTGAGTGTTGCCATGATAGCGTGCTTGCCATGAGGCTATTTGCTTAAGTGATTAACTGCATGAAGGCCTGTAAGTGAGGGATTTGTTGCTTGAATTGGGACAATTCAACGAATGAATGTTTTAAGCCCACTTTGCGAAGTGGCAAATCATCATGTTTTAAGCCCACTTGAGGGTGGCAAATCCGCGCTTTAGCCCACTTGCGAGTGGCCTTTCAAACCATTTTCAAAAACAAACATGAGTCGATTTGTTCCAAATCTCGCAACTTAGTCTATATTTACTTGTATGTGTGCGTCACATAGTAAAGTTAGTTAATAACTGGATAAGACCACATGAGGTTTATAAAACAACATATCATGCTTAGTAGAGGCCGATCCTTTGATTGGGCGAGCGGGGGTGCTCATTTCATGACCTTCCCCTCTCGTACCCAAGTTCCCGAGCCAAGACAACTTTGGTGATGACGGACACGTGGCCTTTGGCACGAGTCAGGGTTTCCTAAATTTCTCAAAAATAAAATATTTAGGTGACGACTCTATAATCTGGCAAAGCAGTCCAGTTTTGGCATTATTTGATTCAAAATCTAATTTTCCAAAATGATTTGCCGGGTTGGACTCTTTGGTGTTTATCAGCCTCACATTGCACTTCGTGAGATTAGATTCAGAACCGTGACAGGAGTCCGAACTACAAGAAACCAATTTGCACCTCTCCGAAAGGGGGGCTCGCGAAGGAAGTCGGGTCCATAGTTTCTGGCGACTTTGCTGGGGATTTAGAGAACTTGACTCGAAATCATGATATTTTGTTTTATCTACACTTATGTGTTTCTCTGCATTGCATTTGCATAGGTGCGTCTAAGTCACAGTGTTTGCCATCTACTATTTTTGTGCGGTTTGCTAGAGGCTCGGTTGGAAAAGCTTGCCATAAGGCTGACCGATTGCAGGCTCTGCCACAATGGGAACACAAACCTTAGATCTGGACTACTATTGTACCGTTTGATCCTCCTTTCACTTCTCGGTGTTAGGAGTGAGAGGTATATTAGGTGGTTTTGCTGAGGCACCCTTTTTTGACCAATTGACCTAGTTACATATCGAAAGCCTTAGAGACTATTCCAAACTAGGACAGGTTGTTCACCCGAATGCAGGATTGTCTGAAACCATTTGCTGTGCATAGTGAACCCCTAGCTCCTAACGAAACTAAGACAATGTAACCCTACCCCATCATAGGGGTGTTTTGGTGCTCAATTAACTGGTATGTGCTTTACCGTGAAACTATACAGGGATGTGCATATCAATTGCCAAGTTGGTATCTATTTTGGGGCGGAATTTAGTAAAGAGCACAGTCATTCAGCTATGCTCATATCTATTCTAGTGAAACCAGGCTGAGGTGCTGTATGTTTTCTCTTTTCCTAGGTAGTCCTGGAACCATAGCTTCAGAAGGCTCCAATACCTCCCAAGTGCATTGGACTTGTGTTGATAGACTTTGTTAGGTCAGGAGATTTAGTTCAAGGGCAACCAGTGTTTCCTTCGCCAGTAGCAAGGCAAAGAAAGGCCAGTCAGGGCTCACTAGTTCAACCGATCCGACAGTCACTAGTCATATCACCTTTGTTCAAACTCAGTAGACCGTGATCACACAGAGTCTAGAAGAAGTTGTGGCCATGATAGCGACATTAAACCAAGGAATCGCCAGGCAAGATGAGACCAATGCTGCAATGCAACGCCAGTCTAGGGCACCTACAACACATCCAGCCTCGACACCCCAGCCAAACTTTGATCCACTTCCGCCAGCTAAAGATTTGCAAGGTCCGGATCCTCGAGAAAGGTTGGCTCAAGCTCAGGTTTTCAGACCCCAGGTGCAACCTAATGAGAAGCTTTATCTCTTTGGTACTAATGATCTCGAACCGACCTCGGTGAAATTGCGAACCTTGAGAAGCAATTCAAAAAGGTACAGGGCCTTAACTCCATTCCCGACAATGGGGATAGATACACCAAGGCTGCTGTAAGGCTCCCAGATAGATTCAAAATGCCACACATTGACTGTTTCAACTGGTCTGGAGATCCTATGGTATATATCCAGCTTTTCTTGGATGCCCTGAAACCAATGGGTCTGACTAAGCCTCAGAAAGTCTCTCTATATGGAAGAACCCTGTCGGGTATAGCAACCACTTGGTACGCCAAGTTGAAGGATAAAGTGAAGCAGAACTGGGAAGAGTTGGCTAGGGCCATTGTCAATCAGTATTCTTACAACACCCAAGTTGAAATGACCACTCAAGAGCTTGAAGCAACCCACCAGAATCCCACAAAGTCTTTTGTGGAATTTGTTGCAAGGTGGAGAGCAAAGGCAACACAGATGACAGATCGCCCTTCTGAGAGGGACCAAGTGCGGATAGTGGTGCAGAACCTTGAACATGATATGTTGCAGAAGTTAATAGTGGCTCCACTGCTCACTTTCAAAAGTTTGCATGAATTGGGGGTTCAGATCAAGAATGTGTTCAGCAGGGGGATTATTCCCAGAACAAGTGAACCAACGAGGAGGGTGATTTCCAAGAGTACCAATGCTGGTAGTAGTACTATTCCAAAACCCACTGAAATCTACACCGTTGCCATTTCTAAAACTGCCGACCCATTTGCCAATCCAAATCCACAAACAACCGGCCCAACCCGAGCTCAGGGCAGAACTTTCACCCCCCTCTATATGAACCTAACCAGTGCACTAAAAGTCCTAAGGGAAAAAGGGTATCTCAAATCCCTTGATCCCCAGCCTCTGCCTGACCCACTCCCTGCCAAACATAACTCCACCAAATACTGCGTATATCATCAGCAGCATGGTCATGGCACTGATCATTGCTATCGCCTTCGTCATGAGGTCCAGAATCTCATCAACAACCAGACGATTGCTCCACCTCAAGACCCCAATAACCAAGTACCTCATCCACACCTCAATCTAATCCATCTATTGCCATCCACCTATAACCCCAACATATACATCACCCCGGCCCATCTAACCCAAGCCTGAGGTGTTTATCCCAAAAAGCATGGACTTATGTATGATGGACACATTTGAACCCCGATCATCTCAAACCCATGAACCCACTACTTCTGAGCTAATGAGAATGATTGATGATCTTCAGAGAACAGTGGCAGATCTGGCCTTTGGGATATTGGCTCCGTCATCAACCACATCACATGCCAGAAAATTCACACCAAAAGGCTCCCCAATCTTGGGACGAGCTGCATTGGAAGAAGGCCACTCCCTTAGCAAAGTGGAGGCAAATGGAAAAACAAGGTTGGGGTAGGTATTGGTCCTTATGAACATCTTCAGTGGGTTATTGAGGCTTTGAAAGTCGAAGGGCTGAGCAAACAACAAATGCTTACAGTTGTTGCAAAGACTGTGGATAGCACTTTTGTCGCTCAGGATGAAAGCATTCTGAATGAAGGGGCAAGCCGAAAAAATGGATGTTGTACCAGAAACGTTCCTTTCAGCTCCAATCCTATACTCGGAAGAGATCATCAGAAGTCAGCGCCTGCCAACCCCTTTGTCGGTACATCCAACACGCCACAAACCTCGAAGTACCAACCCCGAGGCCAAAGGGTCTTCAATCCCCTCTACATGACTTTGTCCAAAGCTTTCCAAATCCTTATAGGACAAGGCCATCTCAAACCCTTAGAGCCTCGGCCTCTCTCGGATCCCCTTCCAGCTAAGCATGATCCGGCCAAGTACTGTGCCTTCCATCAACAAGCCGGCCATGACACTAACATGTGTTTTTATCTTCGCCATGAAATACAAGATCTGATTGACAACGAGGCCATTGTCGCACCAGGTTCTGCAAAGTCTATCGACACTGGATCAATGAATGTGGGGGATAATGTGACTATGTGATCGGAGGATGAACCACCTGCTGTTGGCGCTCATTTTACTCTAGATGTGGAGATGGCACGCACTGTTTTGAGCAATTTGCGAATGCTGTTTATTTTACTTGCTGACTTGGGTATTGAGTCAATTTTGTTGTGTTGTATTGAGTCTGTCTTGTTGTATCAAGTCAGTCCTATTGTGTTAGAGTCAGGTGATTTTGGGGGTGTTACCTCGGACATCACTATCTTGTTTTGTGTTTGTCTTTTGCACTCTTTCTTTTGCGTCTGTTTCTGTCATTGAGCTAGTTGTGCCAGAAGATCTAAATGAAACAGCAGTGATTTCCACCCTTTTGCATCTATTTCTGCCATGGAGCCAATTACGCCAAAAGATTTGAACAAAACGACAGTGCTTTTCACCTACTTTTCTGTGCCTTGAAATCATTACATTGACTTAAGTTTTTCAAAAACTTTTCAAACACTTTGATGAAAATAAAGAGTGAGGAATTCCTCTGAATTCGCAAAAATTTGATCAAACTGACAGAAAGAGAGTCATGCTAAGCCCTTAATGGATGAGATCATGTTTGTTAATATGAGTACTGAGAAGGATCCTGGCTTGATCCAAATTGGTTCTATATTGTCTTCAGCGCAAGCGACGAGTCGCTTTCTTAAAAGATTTCAAAAAATGTTTTGCGTGGTCCTGTGAAGACATGCGTGGAATCGCTCTTGGGATTGTGCAGCATAAGATCACTCTCAGCCTTGAGACTCGACCCCTTTTGCTTTCAAACCTTGAACTTTGATTCAAAATGTTCAAGCAAGCAATCACAATATAAGGCTTGTATCGCCGGATCGGAAGCAACCCTTGAACTAGGGGCAAAAAGGTCAGATCAAGAAGATCAGTTGTTATCAAAGGAAGCTTGCAAAGCTAGATCAAAGGTCGCCCTTGAACTAGGGGCAACAAAATGTCAAATGTGCTCAAAGATTCAAAAGATGGGTCATTCCACAAGCCAATGAAGACTGGTAAGAAAGCCAAATCCGAGAAGTGGAGAGAAGAAAGTTTTTGTTGAAGGACAATCAAGTTCCTATCCGCAACATTAGGGGCAATTCAGACCCAATTGGATGGACTCCTACATCATCAGCGAACAACAATCATTCTCCTGGATTCAGATGGCTTCAAGATCTGAAAATCAATCAACATGGACAAGTTAAACCTTTTCTATCCTTGAGAGGCTCGCTGCGCCGAAAACTCAGAAGGGCAACGCAAGCAAAAGTTAGAGCAAGAAAAAAAAATGAATGAAAAAAATGAAAACAAAAAGAAAAGAAAAGAAAAAAATGGAAAAGAAATGAAGAAAAAATGAAGAAAAAGAAAAAGAAAAGAAAGAAAAAAAGAAGAGAAGAAATGAAAAGAAAAGAAAAACAGAGCTCGCAAGGTTGAAAACCCGGAAGGGCGGCCTTGGCAAAAGTTAGAGTGCAAAAGGAAAGTGTCAACACCCAACTGAACCTTACCCGGAACTACATGCGGCCTGGTTCCCATCTTTGGGATATGTAGGCAACTTCATCCTGAAGTTTGGCCCCAATCATTTTTAGCCTGCTTGGCTCATCTATGTTGATTGGTTTATCCTTGTTCAACTCGGCTTTTGTCCATGTGAAGTGGCTTATCTTCATGATCATCTTCGATCAGACTCGATTGTCCTATCCTGTTAGACGATTCAGCTACAAGACAATTCAAGTTCAGATCTGAGGTTGCGCATCTCAAGAGTGAATTCTATGTTGGTCGAGCAGTGACTATTTGCAAAAAATAGTTTTGAGGATTTTTAATGAGGTTGACTAATTCTCTCGAAAATTATTCCATTTTTCCAAAACTGGACCATTTCTTAGACCCAAAAAAGGAAACTTTTCAGTGCTCATAGCCTGACTTGCATGATTTTAAATCAGAAAATCGGACAAGTATGTTAATCTAACTCTCATGTTGGTCAAAATTGTTTTAATAGAAAGTCAAAAACAAAAAAAATGGTCAAAATGATGAACTAGGGGCACAGTCAAGTCAGGTTTTCTGTCTTTTCCCCGTTGTCAACCTACTTGCCAGAAAGGGCACCATATTCGACAAAAAAGGGCACAATTGAAGCTAACAGCAAAGGCCGAAAGCTCTCTCATCCTCTAAGCAGCGAGGTATTAAGCCAAGTGTGAAGCACGAATTGAAAATGGAGCTAGATATTCGTTTCCCTCACCTGGGATAATCACACTCAAATTGGCGTCTGACCCAGAATGGGGACGCAGAAAACGCAATGTGTGGAACTAATCAATTGAATACCTAGCTAGTGGGACATGCCATAACTCATCTCGGTCAAGTTAAGCCAAAGGCATCATCAACCGATGTCAGTTGCAGATTTGCTGTGCATTTGGTCGTACCACAACCCCTCTGTGGAAGAGCTCGCTAGCTGTCAGCGGAAGAATGAGAATCTAGTAGAATACTAGGGACAAGAGCCCACCTCTTTCTTCTTATCCATCAATTACCTATGGGGGGAATAAAAAATAAGAAAGATTGAAGAATAGAGAGATGTGCACTAAAAGAAAAAGTGAGATAAGGGCTTTTTCAGAGAAAAGGAGATTGAGTGCCAGAGTGATGCGAGAATCACAAATGAGAAAGGTTGGCAAACAATACCCAGAGAAGATTGGCCTACATCGGTATGACGTTGCAATGACTCTGTCCTGTTTATAACGAATAATAATTCTCTATTATTTAGAAGTAAACTACGTCGTTTTAGTGCATAAATGGAATCATGTTATGGAATCGTGTTCATCTTTAAGCCAAGTATATGTCTAAAATTGAGATTATTCTATGGTGTTATTTATGGACCCGAGGTCGTTAAGAACCTATGACATGTATGTAAATGTTTAACAGTATTATGTGATCCTCATAAGGATGTGAAGTATCTATCTTTGACAAGTATGTTCTATTTCAAGTATGGTTCTAAGTATATACAAGTTCATGTATGTTACAAGTCTACCAGTCTTCAAGTATATGCATGTTACAAGTTCAAACATGTTACAAGCTTAAGTAAGGTACAAGTTTACATATGCTATGTAAATGTTATGCAATCATGTTAAATGTTATGCAATCCTATTAATGTATCAAGCATGTAATGTACTTATGTTAATGTTTAAAGTATGTTAAAGTTAAAGAATGTAAAGTGAACCACTTTCAAGGGCCTTAGTGCCAATATGTTCCAAGGGCCTCGTGCCATATGTTTCAAGGGCCTCGTGCCATATGTTCCAAGGGCCTCGTGCCATAAGTTTCAAGGGCCTCGTGCCATATGTTCCAAGGGCCTCGTGCCATATGTTCCAAGGGCCTCGTGCCATAAGTTTCAAGGGCCTCGTGCCATATGTTCCAAGGGCCTCGTGCCATAAGTTTCAAGGGCCTCGTGTCATATGTTCCAAGGGCCTCGTGCCATATGTTTCAAGGGCCTCGTGCCATATGTTCCAAGGGCCTCGTGCCATAAGTTTCAAGGGCCTCGTGCCATATGTTCCAAGGGCCTCGTGCCATATGTTTCAAGGGCCTCGTGCCACAAGTTTCAAGGGCTTTTATGCCACTATGTTTCAAGGGCTTTATGCCAACATGTTTGAAAGTTTAATGTTGTGATATTCAAGGGCTTAAAGCCAATAGACTTCAAGATATTATGTTTTATGTTATTATGTTTCAAGACTGGGCCTAAGGCCATTATGAACTCAGTACAGTATCAGACTAACTATGTTAACTTTGCAATTTCACACGCATTGATATATTATGTTTCCAATGAAGTACTGTTTTGTTTATGTACTATTATTCATCGAGCACAGCTTACTTGGTGTTATGTCTGCTCAGAGGTGACCACCTTGGAGGTCGATCTTAACCCTTGATGCTCGCCTTTCATTTGTCAACCTCAGTGTGTCCAGGCACCCAGACCAAGCCCATGCATTTCAGTGAAGTTTTAGTTAATTGCCTATTTAAGTGAAAATGTATTTTATCTATATGATGTTTAATTATATGCTCAGTAAAGGGGCTGAGTACGTGTATGTGATCCTGGCATGTTAGTATTAGCTCAATGGATGTTATTCTATGTATTTTATCTTCTTAAATGCTTCCGTTCAGGCCCCGTATGATATATATATATATAACAGGTTTAGTGTCCATTTTCGAATAGGTCATGCCCAAACTTTTAGGGGCGGGTTTGGGGCGTGACAGATAATCACCGAGTGTTCGAACGGTGACATCCAAGTCTTGAGGACGGTCAAAAATGGGGTGTCTACAGTGCCTTATTCACTTCATCCATTGCATCTATTGCATCGTACTTTGTTTTGTTGCATTCAGCATTTAGGATCATGATCTTTCCTCAGCAGATCATTCCTCACTCATATCATCCCACCCAATTACTTGTATTCTTTTTGTGAAACACATAGTTATGCCTGTGCACATGCCTATCCCACTAAGAGAATTGTGGTTTGAGGGCTCCGGCACATTTTCTATGTTAAACGTAGTTTGATTTTGCATCTCCATCCCTTTATGATATTTGTGTGATTTTACACTGTTTATGGTTTGATTATTTCGTTACACTACATATCGTTTGTACTGTTTTGTTATATTATGTATCATTTTGCATCCTGCCCCTGAATAACGCTGGTTTGATTCTTTGCAAAGGGATACGTAGGCAACCTTCAGGTTCACCAAACTGCATTTGTATTTTGTCTGTTTGTCCAAGTCTCCAGCCTTGTCAAAAATTAGCCGTCTCTGGGCTTTGACATTCACTCACGTCATTTCATGACTCAGAGATCTGTCAAAGAGGGGCAACTGTAGACACCCCATTTTTTACCACCCTTAAGACTTGGGGCCACTGATTGTTTACTTGGTGGTGAAAGTTGTGCAGTACAAAGATTCGATTTCTTCGGCAAGAGGAGCTTCAAATCCCAACTTCACACCCCTTTTTGGGCCAAAACAATTTTGATCAAAATATTTTAGACCTTAAAGCCCTCTCTTTCAAAACATTTTTGAAAAAGAGTTCCTACAATGTTTCGAGGCTCACATTTCATTAAATGTTGCGCTTTTCGGTAAACCGAGCAAGGATAAAGTGGAAATGAATGAAAGAGAGGTGAAATCTTTGAAAAATCTTTCAAAACATCTTGTTTAGAGGTTTAGGGTTGAAGAAAATGGGAGAGGAGAGAAGAAAACTAGTTTGGGAGAAGTTTGGCATGAATCCGGGTAGGATTGAAATTGAGCAGTCTTCACTAAAAGAGGCATATCCTTTTGTATACTTGGAATTTTGATGTGAGGCTGCCACCATTGGAAATAAGACTTCAAGGGCTTCAATTTAGGCTCAATAATGACCTGCAAAGGAGTCCATATGAGGATTTATGTCCGGTTGAAGTCGGGCCCAAAAAATAGATTTTTCTGGCCAACCAGAGGTAGAAGTTTCTGGCCATGAATGGGATTTTCTGGCCATGTGCCGGCCATGAATGGCCTATGCTGGCCCCTGTCGTCCAAGGGTGATTCTTGCTGGCCAACAATGTACATGTGCCGGCCATCAATGAAGCAGCGCCGACCGTTGATGCAAAAAGGCAGTTTTTTTGCAGATATTTATCTTCCACTGCTCCAAACCGCTTTTGGGATATTTTCGACCTAAGCTTGCATTCTTCTATATATAAAGAGCCTTCTCTATGGTTTTAAAGGTTAAAACATTTTGAGGAAGAAAATTTTGTTAGTCTCTCTCTCTCTCTACATTTCTCTCTCTCTTGAGCCTTTGTGCATAAGTGCATACAAGTGTAGATACACTTCTCCTTTGCCTATACATCCTTGACCAAAGTTGGTTATCCTTGAGCTGAGGTTCTAGAAGGTCTTCTTGGAGCTCTTGGAGGTGATTTTGCTTGGTTTAGTTGCCTAAAATTGTGTTGTGCTCCAAAAGGTATAACTCTCTCCCTTTAAGCTTGTTTTTCATACTTGCTTTGCCATCTTTTTCCACCATTTCAAGGCTGGTTTTGGCATGTAAAAAGTTCTATTTTTCAGTCCTAAAAATGGTGGTTTGAGCCTTTGTGAGTTATGGGGTTGTCCCCCCCCCCCCCCCCCTCTTTGGCTCGTTGGCTTGTTAAGCTTTTTGTGCCATCTTCCGTCACCTTCAAATCAAACTTTTTGGGCCTTTTTGCCACTGAAACTCAGAGGTTTTTCAGTGACAAAACCATGTTTTGAGGTCCAAAATAGGAGGGGTTGGCCTCCCCTCCTTGTGTCTTGTTTGCATGAGTAGATAGCCTAACATGTGAACATGTTTTTCTACCATTTTATGACTTGATCTCAACATGTTTTTACTACTTTTTTGACCTACTTTAGCTCTATTTTGAGCTGGTTTGGCCACTTGAGGCTTGCTTTGTATGCTTGTAGTGCAATGGTGCTTAATAGTCTAGTTTATGCTATGCATTAGCCTTTCATTCTAGCTCTTTTTTTAGCCTACTTCAAGCATGTTTTAGGACTCCATTTATACTATTTTAGGACTATGTTAAAGTGTTTGTCCCTTATGAGCCATGTTTTGTATAGCTATAGTGCAAATAGCCTTTACTAGCTTTGTGTTTTAAGGCCTCTAACATGTTCTGCATGTGTTGATTGCATGATATAGCATCATTTTATATATGATTTCAATGTGTATAGCCTTGTCACACTCTCACATACTTCACCCTTTCATTGCTTTTGAGAGTTGTGTTTTGAGCCTAGCTTGCGAGCCAACAAATGGGCACGTTTTTCTTGCTTTTTATGCTTCAGTTCTAGCATGATTTAGCCACTATTTTGGCATCTTTAAGCTTTGACCAAAGCTTGTTTGGTCATTTAAGCTTGATATTGCATGCCTCTAATGTAGTGCTCTTTACTAGTTTATTGCTTTTGGCCTTTGAACATGTTGTACATGAGTTGTTTACATGTTGTAGTATTATTTTCCATGCCATTTCAGCACTGAAAAGTCTGCAACCTCCCTCATTTCTTCATTTTTCCATTTGCTTTGAGGTTTGTTTAATCTTAAGGTTGTGTTTAAGCTTGAGATTGAGACTTGTGCTCAATGGTTTTAGCTCTCTTTTGAGGGTCTCTACTAACCAAAGGCATGATCTCTCTCATGTCTTAAGCCATCTTTTGGTTGGCCCCTCTCTTATTAGAGGACACTCATTTTGGACTTAACCGATTAAAGAATGGCTTCGTAATGCTAAAATGTGTAAACAAGAATTGGACAAGTAAAACATAACCAAGATAAGCATGTTGTGTTTGCATTGCATCTGTTCAATCGGATGTTATATAGAACACAAGGTAGATTGGTCCATTTCATACTTATAGTAATGAAATGAGCCAATCTCCTTTGTCTCCATCACCCTTGATCATGCATGATAGGGTGGTGGTCTAGAGTTTTGTTTTGTGCATTCATTGAAAGTGTACAACTTGGATTTTTGGCCATCATGCATTGAAAAAGCTTGATTGGTGGTTTTGGATCCAAGAATGTCCTTTGATGTTTTGAGATGATAAGGAAGGGCATGGTACAAACATATCCTTGGAAAACCCTTCCTTTTCCTCTGTCTGTGCTCTGTTGTAGTGTGGCAATCAGCACACCAGTGACCGGCAGTGCTTCATCATTGGCCGACAGTGCCTCTCTTTGGCCGGCAGATGGCTGGTAGCAAGCTCTCATGGCCGGCAGGCCATTGGTGCATTCCTCAGCAGTGAATTGGTAAGGTGGAGCAGAAAGTTCTTGGAGTAACCCTGCAAGCAGAGCCTCTCAAGAGCAAACCAAAAGGCTTTTCGGGGCGAGAATCGAGTGCATGCATCTTCTACATCCCGGAGCAAAGTAGTAGCAGCATAATTTAATATGTTAACCGCTCTGTTAATTTGCCTTGGTTATGTAATAATTAAGTAGCTTTAGCTTAGCTATTTCTTTATGTCGTGTTGTAATAATTACTAAGTAGTTTACTAGTTATTCAATTGGTTGTGTAATAATTAGTCTAATTAGCTTAATTAGATTTGTTAAATTAGCTTAGCTTATTTATTCGGACCCTCCTTCGAGAGGGCACAATGTTGTAATAAGCGTGCGGGTGTGTGTATGTCTTCCAACCCCACTTCTTTCTCCCTTTTATTTATCCGCTTTTGATAGTTAGATTAAGGATCACGTTTCAATTAGCATACCTTGTACTTTGCATGTTTGCATCCATTCATTTGTCTTGCATGTACCGGGCTCGGCGCATCATTCAAATTGCATCGTATTTCAATACTTATTTGAATACATGTACTAAATCGTAGCATTCATATGCCATCTTAGATAGCCGAGCCTATTTAGTTGCATGAGTTGCATTAGGCATCTTGTATAGTTAGGATCATGTATATTTCTAACTAGCTTTTGTTTTGGCTTGGAGTACACTGTACGTGTTACGCTTTAGCATACTTGCATGAGTGTGAGTGTTGCCATGATAGCATGCTTTCCATGAGGCTATTTGCTTAAGTGATTAACTGCATGAGACCTTTAGGTGAGGGATTTGTTGCTTGAATTGGGACAATTCGACGAATGAATGTTTTAAGCCCACTTTGCGACGTGGCAAATCATTATGTTTTAAGCCTGCTTGAGGGTGGCAAATCCGCACTTTAGCCCACTTGCGAGTAGCACTTTCAAACCATTTTCGAAAACAAACATGAGTCGATTTGTTCCAAATCTCGCGACTTAGTCTATATTTACTTGTATGTGTGCGTCACGTAGTAAAGTTAACTAATAACTGGATACGAACACATGAGGTTTATAAAACAACATATCATGCTTAGTAGAGGCCGATCCTTTGATCGGCGAGCGGGGGTGCTCATTTCATGACCTTCCCCTCTCGTACCCAAGTTCCCGAGCCGAGGCAAATTTTGGTGATGACGGACACGTGGCCTTTGACACAAGTCAGGGTTTCCTAAATTTTCCAAAAAAAAAATATTTAGGTGGCGACTCTACAATCTGGCAAAGTCGTCCAATTTTGGCATTATTTTATTCAAAATCTAATTTTCCAAAATGATTTGCTGGGTTGGACTCTTTGGTGTTTATTAGTCTCACACTGCACTTCATGAAATTAGATTCAGAACCGTGACAGGAGTCCGAACTGCAGAAGACCAATTCGCGCCTCTCTGAAAGAGGAGGCGCACGAAGGAAGTCGGGTCCACAGGTTGGCGTTACCCCTAGCTTAACTTGATAGAGATGAGCTACAGCATGTCCCAACAGCCAGGTATATAGTTAATTGGCCGTATGCACTACGTGTTCTATTTTCCTTTTCAATTTAGAAGCCAATTTGGACATGATTAGACTTGTCTAGAAGAAAGGGTGAAATACTTGGCTTCATTTCCCATTCATGGTTCACACTTGACTCAGTACCTCATTGCTTGGAGGATGAGAGAGCTTCTGGCCCCCGCCTCTAGCTTCAGTTATGCCCTTTCTGGCAAGTGCTTGGCTTGGCTTGAGAACGAAGAACAAGTTGGGCCATCTTTAGCTACAAAAGCTTCCACGAGTGCAAACAGAAGACATAGAACTACCTGACTTAGCTGTGCCCCTAGTTTTACTGCTTTGATCTTTCTTTTTAAGTTTTTTATGACGTAAAAATGACTTTGATTTAATCAGAGAGTTGGAGAATGTACTTGCATTGAAATCAATAAAATTAAAGTTGTGAGCACTTAAACTTTTACTTTTTGGTCCCAAAATGGTCTAAGATGTCAAAGGTAAAGTTTGAGAAAAATCAATTCAATAAAAATTTTCAAAACAATTTTTGGGAATGATCACTGCTTGACAAGCGCGAAATCAGCCCTCAAGATGTACAACCCCAAACCCACAGATCGCAACTACCCATAACTACATTCACCATACCGGCCCTTTTGGCAAAATGAAGATCACACAACCGAGCTAACTGATAATAGAAAAAGATAGCCTGATCAAAATAAACGAATAGGATAGCTGAGTTGGAGATGGTTACAGTCGAACTTCAGGATAAAGTTGCCTACGTGTCCCAAAGATGGGAATCAAGCCTTATGTAGTTCGGTTCTAGTTCACTTAAGTATTAACTCTCTCCTTTTGCGCTCTAACTTTTCCGAAGTTGTCCTTTCTGGTTTTTAACCTTGCGAGCTCATTTTTTCTTTAATTCTAATTTTTTTTCATGTTCTAATTTTTGTCTAGGTAGCCTTTTTGAGTTTTCAGCCTAGCGAGCCTCTTAAGGATAATTTTTCTTCAACTTGTCCATATTGATCGGTTGTGAAAACTCTAGGCCATCTAAATCCATGAGAATAATCGCCCCTCCTTACTAGATTGACTTGATGATATAAGGTCCAGTCCAATTGGGTCTGAACTTGCCCTTAGGGTCATGGATGAGAGTTCGATTGTCTTTCAGTACCATATTCCCTTCTTTGAGATTCCCAGACTTAACTTTCTTATTAAAAGCCCTAGCGATTCGGCATTGGTAGCCCTAGATGTAATACAATGCCTTCAATCTCCTCTCATCAAATAACATCAACTCCTCAAATCTGCTCTGTTGCCAGTCTGCCTCCATTATCTGACACTCGACCATAATCTACAGCGACGGTACTTCAATTTCAATTGGCAAAACGGCTTCCATCCCGTATACCAGAGAATAGGGGGTAGCCCCTGTAGATGTCCGAATCGACATTCTGTAGCCCCAGAGAGCAAACGGCAGTTTATCTGACCAGTCTTTATAGGTCTCAACCATCTTCCATTGGATGCTCTTAACATTCTTGTTGGCAGCCTCGACAGCTCCATTGGTCTGTGGTCTATATATTGATGACTTGTGGAAAGCCACGTTTTATCTCTCAAGCAGATCCACTACCTCTTTCTTGAAGTGTGAGCCGTTATCTGATATAATCTCGTTCGGAACACCATACCGGTAGATGATGTTATTTCTGATGAATTTGGCTACATGCGACGCTTTCGGTACTGCATAGGATTGAGCTTTCACCAACTTCGTGAAGTAATCAATCGCCACCAGGATGAACTCATGTCCAATTGATCCCTTCGGTGAGACTTTACTAATGACATCAATTCCCCAGACTGAGAAAGGCCATGGTGAAGTCATATTGTAAAGCTTAGACGGCGGTATGTTCATGCGATTGACTTGAATTTGGCATTTGTGGCATTGCCGTACAAAACTAATGCAATCCTCCTCCATGGTTGGCCAGTAATAACCTTGTCTGAGGATCTTCCAAGCTAGCATCACACCATTCATGTGTGCCTCACACTCTCCTCCGTGAATAGCCTCCATGAGACGCTTTGATTCCTCTTCCTCCATACACAACTTGTACATTCCCAGATGACCTCTTTTATACAGCTTATTTCTGTAGATGATAAATTGGTTGGCCATACGCTGTATTCCCCGTTTGTCCTTCACATTTGCTCCTGCTGGATACGTCTCCTTTTCTAAAAAGTTCCAAATATCGTAATACTGCAGGTTTTTGTTTTGTACTTCATCTATTGCGGCAATGGTCTCATAGGTCGGCACATATTTCTGTTCAATGATGATTGGACGCATCTTCACTCCCAGTGGGATGTCCACCATAGAAGATAGAGTTGCCAAAGCATCAATGAACCTGTTGTTCTTCCTTAGCAGATGTGTAAACATCAGCTTTTCAATCCTCAGAATCAAAATATCTAGGGTTTGATGGTAAACCTTTATTTTTTCTTCTTTAACAAGCCAATCTCCATTAGCTTGAGAGGCAACCAAATTCGAATCCCTGACGACATCTAACCTTATTGCCCCTAGTTCTAGGGCAGCTTCCAAACCAACAATACACACCTCATATTCTACTTCGTTCTGGGCTAAGGGTATATGGGAATCATCGGGTGTCATCAGGAACACACCTATCATATAACCGTACTGATTGGACACTACGTCACAATACATTGTCTAAGTTTCCTCTTCCATTTGCAGAATATTTTCATCTGGGAACAAGTATTCCACTGCCTCATCTTCTTCTACTAGGTGGTCTGCCAGGAATTCTGCTACAACTCTCCCTTTAACAGATTTGCGTGTGACATATTCGAGATCAAATTCAGAGAGAATAAGCAACCAACGAGCTAGCCTACCCGTAAGCGCTGGTTTCTCAAAGAGATATTTGATGGGATCTAAGCTCAAAACCAGAATTATAGAGTAAGCTAACAAGTAGTGCCTCAACTTCCTGGTAGCCCATACTAAGGCTAGGCAAGCTTTCTTAAGGGGAGTGTAGCGGGTCTCATAGTCCAGCATCTTCTTGCTCAAGTAGTAAATGGCCTTCTCCGCCTTGGATTCTAGCTCCCGAGCTAGCATACACCCCATGGTCGAATTTGTCACTAACAAGTACAAAATTAGTGGTTTCCCTGGTTCTAGCGGCGATAACACAGGTGGATACTGCAGATATCGCTTGACCTGTTCAAAAGCAAATTGACAGTGATCGTCCCTTTGAAACTTCTTCCCTTTCTTCCGGAGACTAAATAGTGGTTCACAAGTCAAGGTTAATTTTGAGATAAACCGTCTTATGCATTGCACTTTGCCCAGAAAGCCATGCGCCTCCTTCTTAGTCCTTAGTGGTGGCATTTCTACGATGGCCTTGATTTTGGACAGATCCACTTCAATTCCCCTCTATGTGATCAAAAATCCCAGCATTTTCCCAGTCGTTACCCCAAAGGTGCACTTCTGTGGGTTCAACCTCAGTCTATACTCCCTGATCCATTGAAAGATTTTTTCTAGTGCAGTGTAGTGGCCTTCTCACTCCTTGGACTTAACAATCATGTCATCCACATACACCTCAACTTCTTTATGGATCATGTCATGTAGGATCATGGTCGTAGCCCTCTGATAGATAGCCTCAGCATTTTTCAGCCCAAAAGGCATGACTCAGTAGCAGTACATATCCCATGGTGTAGTGAAAGCAATCTTTTCTCTATCTTTTAGTGCCATCAGAATCTAATTGTACTCGAAAAACCCATCCATAAATGAAAGCAATGCATGGCCCGCAGTGAAGTCTACTAACTCATCAATATGTGGCAAAGGGAAATCATCCTTTGGACTAGCCTTATTCAGATCCCTGAAGTCGACACAAACTCTGATTCTATCATCCTTCTTCAGAACTAGAACAATGTTGGCCAACCACGTCAGGTACTCAAATATAATCAAGAACCCTGCCTCAATCTGTTTGGTGACCTCCTCGTTGATCTTCAAAGCCCAATCTAGGCGAACTTTGCGTAGCTTCTGCTTATCTGGTCGGGCCTCTGCATCAAGAGGGATTCAGTGCTGTATAATCTCAAGGTTGATTCTAGGCATATCTTCGTAGGACCACGTGAAAATATTTTTAAAATCTTTTAACAAAGTAATTAAACGCTCGCGTTCCTCTGAAGACAACGTGGACCCGATCTAGCCCAAGCGATGATCATCTTCAGTACCCACATTATTTGATACGATTTCATCTGTACCGGGCTTAACATGCCTCTCTTCCTCATGATCAACCAAATTTTTCAAAACTCGACGAGTTTCTTCCTCTTCATTTAAGTCAAAATTTTGAAAACCAAGATCAGTGCAACAAACTAAAGGCACAGAGAAGTAAGTGAAATCTACAACATTCTCATTCAAAAAGTCCAGATCTTTGGTTACAGTGGACTCAAAAGAAAAGTTTGAAAAGACGACACACAGACTTTGGCATCTGAGTTACCACTCCTGGAAGTACCAGACTCAGAGGAACTAGAATCTGACTCCGACTCCACAGATTTAGTGAAATCAAATTCGGACTCTCTATCCGATTCAGAACTGCTAATGGCATTCTTCTCAAATTTCCAGACCAGGCGTGGGGCCTCAAATTCATCCACGATGAGACCAGTAAAATTTGCTGCCGGTGTATCCCCAATCATCGAGATAGTAAAACTATCCCCCAAGTTGATAGGCTCAGTCCCAGCATGAGAACTTGTTAGTAGATCAACCAATGCTTTCCCCAACAGCTCATCTTCGTCAATATCCAGGCTTCCAGCCATGCTTTGATCTGTATGGGTGCTCAAGTTCGTTTGCTCATCCTCCTCTTCTGGTAACTGGTGCTCAAAGAAGATCTCAAACCCTAGGTACCTAGTCTTCGTTTCCTGGTCAAACCAAGGCTCTGGAAATCCACAAAATGGGAGATCTTCCCCTTGGCGAACAAAGCATCCTCTTTGCTTTAATTCTTCCTCTTAACTTAGCCCCCTTCTGTTTCCAGTCTTTAGTGGTAGGTTTGTACCCCAGCCCAAAAGCATGGGGGTTATGACTCATCTCTTTGGCAATTGTGCCCCCCTACCTGCCACTCCTGCCCAGTCCTGGTCCAAGAATATGCCCTTGTTTGTTCATCATGTAGATGGACTGGGCGCTTACGTAGTTTCCATCGTCTTCTGCCACGATTGATTGGACCAACCGGGCCTCCACCAAGGAGAAACCGGAGAGGAATACATCCTCTTCCCTATGTATGATTTCTAACAAGGGCGTGGTAGTTCCCTAGGGATGGTGAATTATAGAATTTCCATATATAGTAGCGATCCCACCGTTGAAGGGTTACTTTACCAGTTGGTGGATTGTTGATGATACAGCATTCATCTAGTGTAGCCAAGGCCTACCCAGGAGTAGATTGAAAGTTGATAGTACATCCATGACATGGAATTCTACCTCACGCTCAGACAAGCTGATGAGTATGTGACCCTTGAACGTTCCCATAACATCCCGGTTAGTGTTTTCACGAGCTCAGACAACTTGGGTTGTGGGCTTCAAGTCAGCCAGCCTCAAACCTATGGCATAGGCAGTTCGTGCCAGACACACATTGATCGCTGATCCAATATCCACTAACACCACCGAAATCCACTTTTTTTGACTCTCCAAGGTTACATACAAGGGTCGATTGTGGTTGGCACCCTCTGATGGCAACTCTTTATCTGTAAAGGATATCATTGGCGTAACATCCCCTGAGGTGACCAACGACACCAGTTGGTCAATGGTAGTGTCGATGGGAAACTTTGTTCTATTCATGGCTTCTAACAGCGCCTGCCTATGATCTCGGGAGGCTATTAGTAACCCCCAGATTGATATGTCTGCATGAATCTTCTTGAGCTGTTTCAAGACCATGTCTTCTTCAACATCTTTCTCCTTTGATTTCTCATCCTCTTTACTGGAGGATTCTAGCTGATGTAGAGTTAGAGGTTTGAAATACCGACCACTGCAGGTCATGTGATTGATTTTGTAAGTATACCACATATCATCAAGAGTATCAACTTTCCACTCCTCGTCAGTGTATGCATGACTTAGGTTGCTGTCTTCCCATCACTCTCATGTAGTCATGGCCAGGCTATTATCAGGTTCTATCTGAAGCATGTTCACATCGCGCCCACCGCGCATCATACCACTCCTCCTCCACAACAATCTTGGTTTCTGAATTCCAGTACTTCATGAGCTTTCTTGGCATTCTCTTCCTGTCATTGGGCTCTCACTCGGTCTTTCCCGTGCTCTGGATATCATTCGTTGTTGGTTCGGCCTCTACTTTTCCATTCCTTTTTTCCTACTGTAGGGCTATTTTCCTTTGGATTTCTTCTATTCTTTCCTGTTGGAACTACTTCAACGCTTGTTCTTTCTCAGTTAGAGGTGCAGCCTCAGCCTTCCTGCTAGCACCAACTCCTTCTTCTTTCCCCGTCTCTCTTGTCTATTCCCTTACATCTAACTCCTCTTCACTTAACCACCCATTGCTAGTTTTGAGTTGGCTTGGATCCCATTACCTAATCTATACATTGCCTATATCCTTTTTTAAAAAGAAGTAGAGGTTGTCCAAATCCTCTTCCAATTCTGCCAAGTCCTCTTCTAACTCGGCCAAGTCATCAAGGCCTTGTTCAGGCCAATCATTCTAATGTTGCCCTAGCTCATCCTCCATAAGCGTGTTGATATTGAGAAAGTCCGACAGTATGACCACTGGCTTTGGCTGATCGACGACCACAATGTATAAGCTAGGGTCATACTCCTCTGCGAGTGAGGCCCCTTTCTCTATGACTCAAGTGTCAGTCGGCCCAGTCGCTAATGCATTTTTCTTCTTCGTCTCTGCCATCACATGCCCTGGTTGGGTTAGAGGTATTATGTCCGTCATGCACGTATCTGTGTTATCCGGAATAACCACCTTAGGTTTTGGTAGATGGGATGAGGTGATATATGCGCTGGGGTTAAAAAAGGGTGGTAATGTATGGATTTGGTTAATGTTCCTAGATGGGGGTGACTTGGTTATGAGCGGGAAGTGGATTGGTGGTTACATTTTGTTTGGTAGGTGGAGCGATGATTTTATTGTCAATGAGATCCTAGATCTCATGATGTAGGCGGTAGCACAGGTCTATGGGGTGACCGTGCTGTTGGTGAAAGAGACAATACTAGGTAGGGTCATGTTTAGGTGGCAGTGGGTCAGGGAGGGGCCACGGATCGAGGGGCTTGAGATGTCCCCTTTCCATTAACATTTTGAGGGCACGGGCTGGGCTCATATGGAGGGGTAAATATTCTTCGGTTTCGAGGTGGACCGATGTTTTGTGAGGGTTGTGAAGTTGTTGTAGCAAAGGGACAGCCATTTTGGCCGTTGTGACAACTGTACTAATGTTTGCAGGCTATGGAATAGTGCTATTACTAGCATTGGTATTCTTGGAGAATGGTCTTCTTGCAGATTCACTAGTTCTTTGGATGATGCCTTTCTTGAATGCACTCTCGATCTGGACCCCCAACTCGTGTAGGGAAGCAAATATGGATAACGGTGCAACTATCATTCTCTGCAGTATATCTGGCTTAAGGTTCTGGACCACTAGTTAGACTTGCTCTCTTTCAGAGGATCTATTGGTCATCCTAGCTGCCTTTGCTCTCCATCTGACAACAAAGTCGATAAAAGGCTCTTCTGGGTTCTAGGTAGTTGCTTCTAATTCACTGATAGTTACCTCTGTCTAAGTGTTATATGAATATTAGTTAACGAACCCCTCAGAAAACTCCTCCCAGTTCTGTTTCGTAGAATCCTCCAGTTTAGCATACCAGATGGCCGTTACATCAAACAAAGTTCTTTCAAACAATGATAATTTCTGAGCCCGAGAAAGGCCCATCGATCTTAACACATCAAAAAATAGGCAGAAGTGTACAATTGGATCCCTACTCCCATCGAATCTGTCAATGTGGGGGCATCTTGAACTTATCCGGTAACCTGACCAAAGCCTCAATATACTTATCTTCAATATTCAGAATGAAATTGAAGCCCTGGACTTTTTCAGCGCTTTCTCCAACCTGGCAATCTTGATCAGAGCTGGGTCGATATCATTGATATTAAAGGAAGGGAGTTTCCCGTGAGGCTGTGCTAGAGGCCTGAAAGCTAGAACTTGTGGGAACATCTCTTGAATCCGGGGCCGGAGGGTTTTCAATTGGTGGAGGTGGATCAGGATTTGGCTAAGCAGTTGGGATTTGGTGAACGGTTGATGATGATGCCCCAGATGGGCATCGCAGATCAGCGATAATCTTATTCTATGCATCCATCCTTTGATTTATAGTATCCATGGTTCTTTGGAATGCTGCCATCATGGAAACAAATTCTTCTGTGTTCTGAGCTGTATTATGTGCCCTTGCTAGTCGGGGTGAGCTAGATGCTGGTGAACTAATTGCGTGGGAACAAATAGGTGCCTCTGAATGCTCTGTCTTGGTGCTACTGACTGTCTTTTCCTTCTTCTTCGAGTAGCCGGTGGAAGTGAGACTAACACTAGCTGATCATCAACAAGATCTTGAGTTCTGCAAAGTCGGCCAGAACGAATTTTCACAACTTGGGGAATATTGGGTGTTTCTGAAGCTATGATGGTAAACTACCTAGCAAAAGAAAGAAAATCAAAAAATCAAAAACATATAGCACTTCGGCCCAATCCTCAATAGTCAAAAACACACAGCCAAAGGATTGAAAACTCTACTAATCTCTATTCCCGACTTGATACCAACATTTGTACCACTGATATGAACATCCCTGTTCTTTTTCATTGTAAAAGCACATATCAGGTAAAAAAGAGCCAAAACACCCTTATGATGGGGTAGGGTTACCCTGCCCTAGATTTTTGACATGATCTAGGCTACACTATTCAAGCAAGTAGTTTCATGACATCCTGTATACGGGTGGCATCCTGTCCTAATTTGGAATAGTCACTACGGTTTTACTATATGCAACTAGGCCAATTGGTCCGAAGGGGTACCTCGACAAGATTACCTAATATATCTCTCACACCTAACACCGAAAAGTGAAAGGAGGATCAAGCGATACAGCGATAATCTAGATCCAAGGGTTGTGTTTCCAACATGGCAGAGCCCATGATCGGCCAGCCTTTGGGCAAGCTTTTTAGGCAAGCTTTCAGCAAGCCGTCCAGGAATAGCAGATGGAAAACATAGTGACTTGAAGTAACAAATGCAAATGCAATGCAAAGAACATATAAGTGTAAATAAAATTTCACATCATGAATTTCGAGTCAAATTCTCTAAATCCCTAGTAGAGTTGCCAGAAACTGTAGCTTACTTTTGTGCTCCTTTTGGATATGACTAGTCCTACAGTTTGGACTCCCATGGTTCTGAATCTGATTTCACAAGTTCAATATGAAAAAAAAAAAAAAAAAAAAAAATACACACACACACACACAAAAAAAATGAGTCCAAATTCGGCAATTCATTTTGAGAATCAATGTTCGAACCAAATGCCAAAAATGGACTACTTTGCCAAATTTCAGAGTCGCCACCTAAATATTTTTAAAAAATTTAGGGAACACATGACTCGTGCCAAAAGGCCATTAGTCCATCATCACCAAAGTATCTCGGCTCGGGAACTTAGGTATGAGAGGGAAATGTCATGAATTGAGCACCTCACTCACCTGATCAAAGATCGGCCTCTATAAATCATGATGTGATTCTTATTTACATTATATGCTCTTGTTCCGATTATTATGCTAACACTACTATGTGTTGTACACAAGTATAGACCAATTTGCAAAAGTTGGAACATTTTGATTTTATGTTTGTTTGAAAAATTGTTTTAAATACGCGTCACTTGAAAAGGTGAGTTTGTATATACATTAATCAATGTATCCCAATTTGAGCAAATTAACCTTCATCCACTGGCATTCAAGAGATATATCACTTAAGCACTTAGCCTTATGGAAAACATGCTCGATATAGCAATACAAACATGTGATACGACATGCTAAAACACAAAATACTCACCTAGTACTCCGAGGTAAGCTAAACAAAGCAAAATGATTAGAAAACATGCATGCTCCAACTAATTCAAAATGACTAATGTGACACATGCAGCCATGCAATTACATAGATTCGGCTACTAGCATGGTATATGATTTAATTCAAGGCATGCAATAAAAGCACGTATTCAAGTAATGAACTTGAAATTGACATTTGATTAGTATGATGAGCCGAACCTTATGCATGCAAGATGAATGGATGCAAATCTTGGAAAATGCTAAGTAAATATGATGCTCTATGCTACCATTATAAGCGGGTAAATAAAAGAGAGAGAGAAGTGAGGGTTGGAAGACATACACCATTATTACATATTTTCCCTCATGAAAGAGGGTCTGAATGAGTGTCCAAATGTTCGGATTAAGCTAACTATTACAAATTTAAATGGAGGCTAATTAGCTTAATGAACAAACTACTTATTACATATTTGAATGAATTCTAAATTAACTATATATCTAATTTTATTACAACAAAGATATTATAACAATACTAATTACAATTATAACATTAATGCAAGCAACAATAAGGCCCAATGATCGTATGCACAGTGTCCAGAAACTGCTCTATCTACTCAGACTTGCTCTATTTCACCCTCGATCCTTTGCTTCATTTACCTTAAAATTCACTATTTACCAAACATTGGGGGCTAGTCGGCCCCAAATGAGACCCGGTCGGGTCCAAAAACAGCCCGCCGTGCCCTAATTTCATGCCAAAAATATTTTTGTGCTCTAAGGTGAGAACAGTGCAGACAGAGCCTTTTTAAGCCCTATTTGTCCCTTCTGTTCTTCTCTGTAGTGGGGAACTCAAGAGAAGAATGAATTTGAGTCTAAAACCATCAACGATAGCAAGTTGATTGCTTGATGATTTCAGGTATGTTTGGACAAAAAAATTATAATAAATGTAATAAATACAACCACCCCTTCCTTCTATCATGGAAATTCAAAAAGGGAGATAGACACGTCTCAAGACTTATCAACACATCATGCATTGGTATGTGACGATTCTTGGCACAATGGGCTCGGCATAACATCCGGCCAAATCCAACTATTCTAATCCCTTTTCTTTATGTCGGTTCATTGATTTTAAGCCAATTTTATTAGTCTTTCCATTCTTTGGTCAATTTGTCCAAAGTGATAGTTAAGTCTACTAAATGAGAAGAAACATCAAATGAGAAGCGATTCTTGGCATAAAAGAGAGACTACACCTTGATGATGAACCTCCGTAGAGGTTTAAGCTATTGAGCATAGGTCTCTTTCTCATGCCTTGAATAACCATCAATCTTTTGAAATAACTCTCAAGCAAAATAAAAGAAGAAATGAAGGGGGGCGCAAAAATTATTATGCGAGATTGATTATTAAAATGATACTCTTTACATAAAACAACTAGTAAAGAAAAGCTATCAACTCAAATGGCATGGTGTCTAAGGCCTAAACAACCGAAACCATGAGGACTTACAACATAACAAGTAAAATATTCAAAGCATAAACTAATTAGATACATTAGGACAGCCCTAAATAGCCTCAAAACATACAAAAACAGTGGCCAAAAATTATGTTAGAGAGCACAAAAAGATAGATAATAGCAAGAAGACACTAAACTAGTAAACAAGAACAAGGAGAGGTGGCTAACCCCTCCACTTTTGAGACTTCAAACCATGTTTTTTAGGCGTTTTAAACTTTGAAAAAAAGTTTAAAAGTCAAAGAAAAGAGTATAAAAACAGGGGTGTGAGCTATAAAGTAAGGTATAAGAAAGGGTGTTAATCCTTTCTACCTTTAGTAGCTATTCAAACTCAAGTTTCAACACTTGAAAAGGATTCAAAACAACACAAGAACACAAGAAATAGAATGAGATAGATTGAAATGAAAGCAAAAACAAAGGTGACAAGCTTATACCTCTTGAAGAGAACAAACTTTGTTTGCAAATCAAACTCAATCCTAGCACACTCTCAAGGTTGAATCATGATTCTCAAGGTTCAACCAAGGCTCCAAGGTTTAGGTTTGAGGGTGGGTATGGTGTATAGATATAGCTCAAGGATGGTAAGCTTGCTCAAAGATGGCTTGGCAAGGAAGAAGGAGCTCTCAAGTAAGTATATAGGCTCCTTGGAAATTTTTCAACCCTCAAAACAGATATATGACCTCGTATTTATAGAATTTGAGCAAAATTGGTCGAAAATATCTTAAAAAATAGATAGCTGGCGTGCTCCCACCCAGAATGGTGTTTATCGCCAACAAGGCACGACCGGCCCCAAATGGCCACGGCAGGTTCCCAATAAGGCACGGCCGGGCCCCAATGTGCTCCCATGTTTCTCTGCTTCAGGTTCAGTGTAGGGTGGCACAACGTTCAAAAAGGGACATCTGAGGTAAGAATAGTGTAAATATGAAGGTGTTGGGATTGTTTTAGAGCTCCACCTTGGATTTCTTCATTGATAATCTGAATCATATGCAATGTAACTTTCATCATTGAGTGCACAGGACAAAGCGCTTGAGTCTTATGGGCGGTCAAAAATGGGGTGTCTACAGGGAGAATGTAACACCCGCCTCCTTAATTAATTGTTAAATTACGTGATTTTCCTTAATTATGTGTTTATATGCAAAATTATGTGCCATGTGTTTTATGTGTCTTATGTTCATTGTATTGAAGTAATGGAAACAGATAGATAGAAATGGGAAGTAAACTTGTCTAAATCAGTAAACCATAAGATTAAAATTAAATATTTGAAATAGGTAATTGGAGCCTGATTCATAGTAGTACGTTTCAATTTAGTGTTAATTGAAATGGCTTGTGATGAGAATTGAGTTAGTAAGAAATTAAACTTAGAATTAGGAAGAGAATTAGGACGACCCAAACAAGGCCTAATTTTACTCATCAAATAAGAGGTAGATAGAGATAGATATTTTTGTAGAGACTTGAGAGAATTCTAGAGACAAAAGAGAAAGAGAGAAACCTAGGGTTCATGGAGAAGAAAGGGGAATTGACCAATCTTCATCAAATCATCAACTTAAGGTAAGAAATTTTCCCTCAATCTCATGAATTAAAGTTGTTCTCATCATGAAATTATGAAGCAAGGTGGTGCAAGTTATTGTTTAGAACCCTAAAGAGGAAAATTTTTGGAAATATCTTAAGGTGTTAGCATCCATGTCATTATTCTTGTTTATTCATTTGTTTCTAGCATGAGTTGTGAGATTTGAGGATAAATCTTTATGGACTTTTGATTTGGGAACTCACCACATGCCTAGTTTTGTTTTTCTTCTTAACTTTAAGCTTTTGGATCTTGTGAATGGCCAAATGGGTTTTGTTTTAAAGCTATGTTTTTGTTTGAAGTTAGAGTTATAGAATTGAGGATGTTTTTCTGAGTTTTGGGCCTTGTTTGCATGAAATTGAAGTTGGTTTTGGAAAAAGGGAAAAGTTCCATTTTTAGCAGAATTTTTGAACTATTTTTCACCCAACCGCTCAAGCGACCTGGGCCACTGCACGAGTGGGCAGGCCTCCTCTAGCCAAAATTGCATTATGCTTAACCATCGCTCATGAGGCAAAGACCACTGCACGAGCAACCAGGCCACCGCACGTGTGGCCAACAAGGCAGGTTCAGTTTGTTTTTCTGTCTATGTTTCAGACTTTTAGGCCTCCGTTTACATGGTTTTCACGTGGCCCTTACCTAGGGGTAACAATACCGTGGTTATTTTCACGTGGCCCTTACCGGGGGTAACAATACCGCGGTTATGTTCACATGGCCCTTACCCAGGGGTAACAATATCGTGGTCTATGTTCATGTGGTCCTCACCCTAGGGTAACAATACCGTGGCCTATATTCATGTGGCCCTCGCCTGGGAGTAATAATACCATGGTCAAGTGTGTACAAGAGATTGAGTTATATGATCTTACCGACTATGATGTTAAAGATCGCTACATGTGCACGTGGATCCTTATGGTTGCTATGATTTTATTTAACGAACATGATATTGCTATGTGAATTGACCTTGATGTTTAAACAAACATTATTCCTAACCTCTTTACACATTTGTTATTCACTGGACTTTAGCTTACAGTTTATATTTGTTATGTAGGTGATCAAACTCAAGAAAGGACCTAAGGGTGTCAACCTACCTTCTGTTTTGTAAAGCCAACCATTGTTCCGCACTTTGAGGTTTCGTTTGAACTAACTCCAAGGCTTCTAGGTGATTATGAGTTCACTCTTTTGTAAAGTAATCAAGTGATCTTTTGTTTTATAAAGTTTTCATTAAGGGATTAATTCCAAGTGTTGTATATGATTTTGGCACACAGTATGATATCGTAATGGGTGCTTGTACAGTGATGCATGTTAACATTTGTTTATTCATTTTAGTTTCATAGCTCATTGGATGATGTAATGTTATATCATTGGCTTCCCCTAGTCCCTATTACTTTTTATTGTTAAGTAGGCCTTTTGGTAGTCTCGGATTACTAGCCGGTTACGTCTCTAATCCCGTGGGGCGGGGGGTTAGGTCGTGACAGAGTGGTATCAGAGCACGAGTTATACCACACACGCGTCCAAATGAGCTATAAGATGTCCTAGAAATGAAATTAAGGCATTATATTGCATGTGTGAGTGTGTGCGGACTTGATATAAGCATAAATTATATGAATGTGAGAACTGTCTTGCCTATGTTTATTATTTCTTGTTTTATATAGACAAATGGAGAATGCAAGAAATGTAGATGACTTAGAGTCATCGGATGCTAGAATAGATAGGTTGGAAAGAATGATAGAATTGTTGATTGAATCTTTGAGGCAATTAGAGCAACTCTCACCTCCTCCTCCACCTCCGGTGCAACCTAAACCGATCGACAATGACGACATTATAGCCCTAACACAAAATTTTAATAAAATGAAGCTGCTAACTTTCCAAGGAGGCCTTGATCCGTTGAAAGTCGAGGCTTGGATCCTGGAAATAGAAAAGTTGTTTGGAGTTTTTCCATATTCAGAGCTACAAAAGGTTTTGTTGGCTGCCTTTACTCTTCAAGAGGAAGCAAGACGGTGGTGGATGCTAGTCTAAGAGGGCAACCGTTCCATGACATGGGCTTAATTTAAGGAGGTGTTTTATGAAAAATATTTCTCTTAATGTGTCTATGACCGTAAAGTATCGGAGTTTGAGTAGTTGGAGCAAGGTACCATGTCCGTGGCTAAATATGAGGCTAAATTCACGGAGCTTGCCCGGTATGCACCACATATGGTGGACACGGATTATAAAAAGGTTTGCAAGTTTGAGAGGCGAACTTGATGTGGAAGTGCTGGACAGGGTGAATGTTCTTCACCTAACAAAGTATGTAGATGTTCTTAATCACGTTCTCATGGCCGAATCTAACATTGTGACACTTAGGCAAGCTAAGGCACCGGTGACTGAGTGGAAGGGAAAAAGACAAGGGTTCAATTTTAAGAAGGGCCGGACTAATTTTCAAAATAAGAAGCAGAATACAGGGTCAACAATGAATTCTAATCAAGGAAATAATTCTACACCGCCATGCCCAGAATGTGGAAGAAGGCACAAGGGGGGGTGTTATAAACTTTCCAGGGCTTGTTTTTGGTGTGGCAAAACATGCCACATGATTAAAGACTATCCTCTCTTATCCCAAGGCACAAATAGACCACTAGCAAGTTCTATAGCATCTGTCTCTACACCGAGATCAAATCTCAAAGCTGCAACAAGAAAAGAAACTTGGTAGCAAGGTCGGGTTTTTACTCTTGTACCGGGAGACGTCCAGAACACAGAGACAGTCGTGTGAAGTATACTCCCTATCTGTACCCAAAATGCTTATGTTTTGATTGACTTGGGGTCTATGCATTCATTTGTCTCAAATGCTTTTTCTTGAAAATTAACTAGACCCTTGAAACCGATGAATTATTTGTTAGCTGTATCATCTCCAACCGGAGGGTCTATGACGTGTGCATATATGTATCCTGCATGTGACCTTGTTGTTGGTGATATGCATTTATATGTTGATTTGTTGCCCTTGAATATTGATCATTTCGATGTAATTTTGGGGATGGATTGGCTATCAAAAAATCATGCTACAATTGACTGTGTAACTAAGCAAGTTATTTTCTGCCCCACCTAATTTGCCTGAGTTTACATTTAACGAAGTTGGTGTTGTGCCGCCCCCTTATTTGATTTCATCTATGAAGGCCTGTAAACTAATTAGAAAATGTTGTAGAGGATATTTGTGTTGTGTATTGCATGCTCCTACGGTTAACCCAAACCACAGATTGGTAAAGTGAAATTTGCCTTTTTATCTAATCAAAATGACTTGTCATGTAGTTGAGCTTGTGAGAAAAACTTAAGAAATCTGTGTTGGTAAAATACATATTTTAGGCCAACAATTGAAGGATCTCTATCAGGCACCTTATGCAGTACAAAACTAATGCAATGAATAAACATTCATAATGCAATGAATCCCATTAATAGATTAATCGATACAAGTAAACTCAATTTGGTGGATTCTAAATCAATACGAATAAACATTTTTTGACAAATAAAAAATTTTATTTATAAAAATAGACACTACAATCAAGCTGAAAATACATGTTCAGGATTAATCGAGATATACATAAACTAGTTCAGATACCCAGTTATAAAAAAATAAAATTCCCCACAATATAGACATTTGTAATAATCTATGAGAAACACAAAGATCAACAAGTCTCCAAAAGAATAAAAAAAAAATTTAAACACAGTTCGACACATCAAAAAAAAAAAACCAAAGAAAACACTAAGGGTGTTCATACTAGAAAGTTTTCTTTTTTCGCTTTTCCGTAAAGGACACTTACCAATTCAAGATATATATATATATAGGGAGCCCTTATTCTCACTTTATTTTAGTCTAAATACTAGAACCCAAGCCGCGAAGAACCATGCAAAGGTGAACTAAAATAAACTGTTGTATTAACCAAAACAAGTCTTGTATGACAATCATACTACTCCACCAGTTACAATTATGCTTTTTAATAGTTTGCAAAAGATGTAGGCAATCCATCTAAATTTCAATCCGACTAATTCCATTTCAAATATGGATATAGATGATTATTTTTAGCTTGTAATAATCTAAACCAAACAAGGCCAATCTCCCACTCCATTTCTCAAAATTGTCCACAACATTTAGGATGCCAATTCCTAGTGCTTTAATAGTGGTTTGATCATTGGGCAAATGAGACTGCTATCTAAGGTCCTTACATAGGAGAAGGCCTTATATTTTTGTTTGTTTTAGTAATTTTTGCAAAAAGAAAAAGAAAAAGTTCTTAAAATTAAAATTCATAAAATTGTATCAAAGATTAACCTCATATCAAAAAAGATTAGGTGATAGTTATAATATCAATTGAAAAAGATACGTTAAAAAACTTTGAGTATGTTGTATTTGGATTGTGGATTTGTGGAGGGTTTATAGAAGGAAAAGAAAATGATTATGTTTTTCTTCTCCACAAACCCATGACCCAAGCACGCTTTTCCATCTCAAAATGAAGAAAAAGAGAAGTTCTAAATAAAAAATTACAGTCTAAAAATGGTTGATCAGTACCTAAACGATTGCACTACAATCTTTGTAGGAAGAAAGCATATTTCATTACCATTTCTAGGATATACATCCCAACAAAATCTTGATGCATATTTCATTACTATTTTCTACGATTGTGTTCCATTTTTTATCACTTCATTGAACATGCTCTATTTTCTTTTTCATTACAAAGTAAAATCCTCAATCAATCCATGAATCTCTCTTTTTTATCAGTCTTTGAATATAAGTAGGGACAAAACAAATACCAGTGGGATAACTTCAAAAGTTTAGGTCTTTATCGTGCAAGAGAGGAGAAACTTCGACAAATCTGATTCCATGAAAATTTAGATTGTTCATTGATTATGGGTTTGACATCAAAATTTCTTTGTCCGTCAAACCCATAAAACTAAAATCAAAACCATTTTAGACATCAAGCATAACATAATTTCATAGAAATCAAACACTTCAACCAAACCCATTTATGAAATCAACACAAAATTAAACTAAAAAAAAAATCATATAAACCCTAGATGAAGTGTGAGAGATGGGGAAATAGGGGAAGGGAGAGGGAGAGGGAGAGAGAGAGAGAGCGAGAGAGAGAGAGAGAGAGAGAGACAAAAACCTGTGATTTATGGCGGTGGCAGTGGCAACGTGCGACAGTGGGGTGGTGACCGTTAGTGGTGAGCGGACGTCGGGTTTGGTGGTGAGTGAGCGTTTGTTTGTTTTTGAGATAGAATAGAGACAAAACAGATCTGTGTGAAACAAATAGAGGAGCGCGCCAATATTCATACGCTTGTCACTAAAAAAAATTTCCTACCTTTACCAACTAAGTTACGATTTGTTGGAAAATATAACTCAATAATGACAAAATCTTTTGTAGCTGGCTACTAACTATTATTTTTGTCGGCAAAATCTAACTATACGAAGACTAAATTTTTTTAGTCACTGATGGTTTATATTTCCCCACTAAATTCTGTGGTCGGCAGAGAGTGTCCCAATAAATAAGCCTATCTGTTGGTGACTAAAAATTTTTTGGTTTGCAAAAGGATGTGTACAGACAAACGCTGACTAAAATTATTCTTGTCGCCTATTTACATTATTTTTGGCAACTAATTTTTTTTTTTTTTAGTTGCCAATAACTAAGATATGGTGACCAAATCTCAAGTAAGTTTAAGCAGTTAGAGCTTATGACAAAGCCTCAAACACATTGAAACTCTTTTAGTTAGTCAAAGTAGAAATAGTTAATGGCATATTGAGACTAGAAAATAATGTCTTCACATTGGAGATGTGTGTAGTAGCACTTCATTTGAAAGGGCAATTTGTGAGCAAATTTATTATTGCAAAACCTTGACATAATTTTCAGTATAGTTGACATCTATTTTTTGATCATCGCCTTAGAAATAAGGAGATCCAATTCATAGCATTATACATTACTAAACAATGTAACGTAATAAATGGGGGTGTTGCGGTGGTGGGCTGGTTTTAGCTTTAAAAGATTAGAACAGAAAATCTGGAAGGCCATACCTCTGGCAGTTCTATGGCCCATTTGGGATTGTGTTTTTAGGTAAGAAATTTCATATGAATGTGCTTTGTGATCTAATTAAAACTAGAGTGGCTTGGTGGGTTAAAGCGGCATCTCTAGATTCAAATGTGCTCCATTATAAGTTGGAAATGAAGATTTCCATTACATGATCAACAGTTGTAAAACCTCATGTTAACAAATTAATATATTAAACTCAAATATAGCTAAGTATTAAATCATAAAATAATATATATATATATATTTATATGGTTACCAATGTGGGAGAACAGTATAAATAAGTCTAAGGAACACAAAGTTTGAATCATCTCCAATAATCTATACACAGTAAGAGACCTAAACAACACAATTTTCCCTAAATTCTAATCCAAATGTAAATTATAATCTAAATTCTAATTCACACCCAATTAACTATATCACTAAAAAAAACCAGAAAGTAAGACTTCAAATTTACCTAAAATTTGGGTTTTTACTTGCATAGTCGGCGATGAGACGACCTCATATGATGATGATAATGAGGGAAAAGAAACCAGCGGCCTCACCACTCTTTGTGAGAGAGGAACCATCGATCGAGCTTCTGTGGGTGATGGATCTCAGGCAACGGTGACCAACAAGGAGGTGAATTGGTGATCTAGTTGTAGGCAAATGCAAGGAGAAACAGCGGAGAAGAGCTACTTCATGGTTGTTGGAGCGGTGATGAGAGAGATGGGGGAGGAGTAGCGGTGAGCGAGAGAGGGGGGAGAGAGAGGCATTGAAGAGAGAGAGAGAGAGAGAGAGAGGCGCTGAAGAGAGGGAGAGAAGTTGGTTTGTTTAGGGATTGGTAATATATATATATATGGTGATTTTACACAATTCACGACAAAACATTTTGGTCGCCAATTAATTTTACAAATCCCTCCAAAATTTGAAATGTCTCCCTCCAAATATTTTAGTTAATTGGCAACTAAAAATTTTTTTAGTAGCTGAAAATAACTTTTTTGGCGACCAAACTTTTGGTCGCCAAAAATAAAAAAATAATTTTTGTTTTTCATTTAGCGACTAAATAATTTTAGCAGCCAAAACTAACTATTCGACGACTATCAACTTTTGTAGTCGCTGAAAATCAATTTTTGGCGATCAAACTTTTGGTCGCCAAAGATAACAAGTAAATTTTTGTTTTTCATTCAGCGACTAAAGAATTTTAGTAGCCAAAACTATCTATACAGCAACTAAAATATTGTTTAGTCGTTGAAAATAAATTTTTGGCGACCAAACTTTTGGTCACCAAAGAAAAAAACTAAATTTTTTTTTATTCTGCAACTAAATAATTTTAGTAGCCAAAACTAACTATACAGCGACTAAAATATTGTTCAATCATTGAAAATAAATTTTTGGCAACCAAACTTTTGGTCACCAAAGATAAAAAGTAAATTTTTGTTTTTCATTTGGCGACTAAATACTTTTAGTAGCCAAAACTAATTATACAACGACTAAAATATTTTTTAGTTGCTGGAAAAAAAAAATTGGCAACCAAACTTTTGGTCATCAAAGATAACAAGTAAATTTTTGTTTTTCATTCGACGACTAAATAATTTTAGTAGCCAAATCTAACTATACAACGACTAAAATATTTTTTAGTCAACCCTAATAACTTTTTGGCGACCAAAATTTTGGTCACCAAAGATAAAAAGTAAATCATTCGGCGACTAAATAATTTTAGTCGCCAAAACTAACAATACAGCAGCTTAAAAAATTTTCAGTCGCCAATTGTGGCATTTTTAGTGACTAAATTTTTTTTTTAGTCACCAACAATAAATATACCTCAACTAACAAAATTTTGTAGCTAAATATTGTACTTTTGCTGACTAATATAATTTTTGGTCGCCAATTCTACAACTTTTGGTAACTAAATTTTTTTTAGTTACCAAATTTGGTCACCAAAAGTGCAATTTGTTGTAGTGTAAGTGAAGTTTATGCTTTCCTTTCTATTTTGTTAAGATTCTTCAATTTGATTAAATCATATGCTCTTGTGAATGTGTGTGAATAGGAGGAGAGATGTACACTTTAGTAGCCGACTATCTGTATGAATGACCAAAGTTACTAGAATCATATCATCATTATAATTCTTGATGAACATCGGAGAAGGAATATTTTTATGTACTCATGCTATAAACCTATATGGATTGGCCTCTCAAGAAACATAGTAACTTCCATATATGAATAATGGTCAAACTGAAAGTATGTAAAGTTCTGCTTTGATTTGTATGTTTGTTTAATGCTATATAGGTGCAAACCATCACCGGATATTTGCAAAAAGGATCAATGAAATTCTGGAAGACATGATTCTGTTCTGACTCTGAAGTGCTGTTGTTCTGGAACTAATATGTCTCTACTTTAGGATTACCTTTACTAATTGTGAATAAGATGTCTATATGAAATTGAAACCATAGTTATGTAATGATATTTCTTTATCGTCCAAAAATTTTTGCCATAAATTGACATATGAACCTTTATCTGGGGATATTACATCAATACCTTGGACATGAACTAATATGATGTAATTTTGAGGGAAACGGATGAACCTTGTCCATATTGTGTAAACATTACTAATATACCTAAGTGAAAAGATTTTGACCTCTGGAGCTAATGACTTTTCTTTGGAAATAATAGACTACTTTTCCAACTTATATAAGGTTGTTAATACATGCTTATGGAGTGCAAGGGAACAAATAACAAGGGAATTAAAAGGCCAGAATTGTGGTAGTGTGCCAATGAATACCTAACAATAAATGATTGAACTAAGTTACCACAGATATATATATTTATATACGTCCAAGAGAATCTGAATTAGTTCAGAAATAATGACTCGAAAATTGACCATGCCAACATAGTGCTAGCAAGCAAAGGAATCAAGGAATATGTTTGAGAATTTTGTGGTAGGAGAGATCAATAAGAATATATTTAATACATGTAAGAAATATTGAGTTGGAATTAGTATTCTTATATTTGGTTGATTAGCTATTGGAGAATTTAGAATTCATTTGTATGGACAGTTAAAACTTATTCTGAGATTGCTAAAGATAATTAGCATGAGAACAATTCAATGTATCAAGACCATTATTTCGAGTACTTAAACTATTCATGAGCAAAATGTCTATATATTAGCTAATTTGGAACCCAATTTGTTCGCTATTGGATAAGAAGTGTTTCTTCGTTAGTTGGAGGATTTATATCATATGGGAATGCAATATTATGACTATGACTATGACTATGACTTCGTGCCATAGGCATGGATCACTAGGATAGAATGTTGTACATGAATAGATTTTCTACTTGCTAAGCAAACATTGACTAAATGTCTAAACGAGTTGTGTTCGACCTCTAAGATTAAATAATTTTTCATGTAGAACTAGGGAGTAAATCCCCATCCTATTTAATTTGTTATTGACGGCTTATGACTCATATGAACATGAATGCCCGGATTAGTGTTACAAAGGAATTTGTGGACTAAGAAGTGGAATATGTTTTCAATGTTGCATCAACACTTATTTATTTGGAAGACTTCATAGGGATGTCAATAGATTAGTACTTTGATTTATTTGAAGTTGAGTAGGATTAGGAATATCATTTGTGATCAATCCTTGACTATTTGGAAGACATGTGGGTTAATTGGAAATATATGGAAATATATGGATTATTAGAAGAAATACGGTTACCTAAAGACAGTATCTAAGTTTTGGATGGATGAGAGTAGTACATTGTGGTTAATATCTTTTGTGGCTTAATGTTACGAGGTTGACTTCGAGGTCTACTCTATATTACTAAATAGCCTTTAATGACAATAAGATCTGGGACGAATCCCAATTTGGGTTATTAACCATTAAATATGAATGAATGAAACTCCTGTAAAGAAAGTTACTTAGGGAAAGAGAAATGTAACAGGACAGAGACGTATGATTTGTTTTCTATAAAAGTAATATAAGTTTGGAGGACCAAACTTCCTAAAGGGAGGAAGACTGTGATAATCCTATCTCATATTATACTTTAATTCCTTAATTAAGCATGTGATTCATTGTTTGGGATGATCTAAATAAAGGCACTTTTTGACTTTTTACGAAAAGATGTGCAAAAAAGTAGAGAGGTGATGTGACCTAAAAAAGATAAAAAGATTTAAAAAAAAAAATGTGTACTTATATAGTACACCCCAAACATTTTTGGATTTTTATCTGTTGGTCATAGGAAAACCTGTTGAAAATTACAACTTTGAACTAAAAATTGAAAGCCTTAGAGGCACTACAAACCAAAACTGATTAATTACTTGCGATCAACATAATTTTTAGAGCCTAATGAGAGGTTTGTTAAAATTTTATTCATAATGAATTAATTAGATTTAATTAATTTCATTAAAATAAACCTTTGGTTGCTCAAGTTCATACTTGAATTAATTATACCTAATTGTTAAGCAATTGGCCTAATTAAACTAGATTATGTAGGTATATATATATATATATATGAGCCATAGATTCTAGAGTCTTAGAGATAGACTCAATAACACTTTTCTGGAGAAGAAAAGAGAGAAATAAGGAAAGAAATAAGGGCTTCAACAAGAACTTCCTTCCATCTAATTGCATGACTTGGGACATCCTTTTGTTGTTGGACAATCTTTCACCCGATGTCCTATTTCTCCACATCTAAAGCATGCTCTCGTAAGTCGATAACATAATTGCCTATGAGGCTTGAGACATGTTGGACATATTGGGGCAGATTTACTCCTTCTACATTCTTGCTTAGAACTGCTTGTCTCTCTAACCGTAAAGCTCTTAAATTCGCCCCTTAGTTCTTCTTTTGACTTCACGCCTAACTTTTTATTTTGATTTTGAACATTAACATAGCTTTCACCCTATTCTCTAAAACTTCTTTTACTTTGTCTAATTGTTCCGATAAAGATCCAATCTCTACTACATTCTTACTTTTCACCATCCTTTTCCTAAAAACACAAAACAAAAGTTGACTTAGATCATAACATCATACATAATCATTTAAACTCTATGGTTCAAGATTTCACACAATATCTTCACCATATCAACATACCATCTTATGTATTATACACCATAGTGTCGTAATTCCACGCAATCACCATAATTCCACACACTTCATTAGTCATCAAATACCTCAATTTGCCCAAATATTCGCTTAATCTAAGTTTACATATAAATCATAGGACTTCCATGGAGTTCATCAAAGATTCTACTTCCTTGCAATACTATATTTCCACAAATTAATATACTTAAAATCACTAAGGTTCCAGTCAAAACATCAAAATTTCATAATAGTTTTAACTTTTCGTCTTAATACGAAACTTGTTAAACAAACACATCCCAGTTTCTTGTAATCGTCGAAATTCCATAATAACCTTTAATTCTTAGCCTCAATACTTAGCCTGTGAAATAACTGCATATATATTGTTCTGAATGCAAAACATATCACTTACTAAATGCGTGCAACTTAAATCCATTCTAAACATTGTTATGCTCAATGGACACGTGTATAAGATATTAACTCATGTTCTGATACCACTCTGTCATGACCCAAACCCGCTCCTAAAAGTTTGGATCATAATTGGCCAGTAATCACTCGATTACCTACAACATCATGCAAACTACAAGATATTTACAACTATGGGGCCTGAAGCGGAAGTAAATATTATAAATAACATCTATTGAGTAGTGCTTAAATAATCAAGACAAAACACTTACAAACATATCATGGTTTCCAAACATAATTATATACATAGAAAGAGCAAGTCATTAACTTTACGTATCCATGAATCCAACATAACAAAACCAAACAAAAGACAAAAGCTCCATCTTGGAGACTTAACATATCAGGTTCACAAAAGCAATTCTTAAGGCTGACTCTAAGGTTGATCTCCAAGCTGATTACCTACATACATATAAAATAGAGAGCGAGCGATGAGTAATAATAAAGTAAAAAGTTAATGAATAAATTTAAACTCAAAGATAACATTTTATCATAGATCAATAAACTTTCTGAATTTAACATTCAATAGCTTATTTATATTCAAATTTCATAAACTGACCTCCGGTCTAATCATATCAAAACAGCATCAGGTCCAATCATACAAAACGACCTCAAGCCCATCACATTACGGAATGGCCTCGGGCCCAACATATTAGAGAACGGCCTCGGGCTCAACGCATTACAAAACGGCCTCAGGCCCAACATATTACATCATATCATAAATGGAACGACCTTAGGTCCACATATCATTTATTTATCATTCATTCATATAAATTTCATAAAGCATTCTATTACATTCATAAAGCATTCGTCGAAACTCATTCATATCATAACATAAGGCAATTTCAGAAATCTATATATACAACATTCATATTGTTTTCAAAATAATAATTACAAACACGTTTATACAAACTTATTGCTCACAGTGATTTAGGCCTTGTGATGATCTCTCGTGCAAGCGAACTACACAACATAACACACAAACAAATTATTTTGTCATTCGATAGACAAATCACTCAATTCGTACACTTTTCTTTTTAATTCATCATATTATTTCTCAATAGGTTTCTAATTATCTTTTAATTCTTCAGAGGGTTGAACTAAGGTCGGAAACACGTTCAAAAGGTAGGAAAGGTCGATATAAATCAACAGAATATCCCTTATTTTCCGCACGTGCGGAAGTCCCTAGCCGCATGTGTGGAAGTTGCCACATGTGCAGGCTGCACGTGCAATTAAAACAATGTATCATGCTCTGCTCTGTCCTGTATTCCGCACGGGCGGGGCTCACAGCCGCATGTGTGGTTCTGGGTAAATTCAAGCAGTCCGAAATTGCAGTTCAAAATTCAAGCCTCCAAACTCAATTGCAAGCCCAAATTCATCCAAAACTTCTTCAAAAACATGATATACTAACTTACTTAAAGTGTAATTCAACCTCAATTGAATCAAACTTGCTTTAATTCCAAAATCAAAGTTTTAACTTCCATGAATTCAAAGATTTCATAAAGTATTCTTCTAAACCATATATATCCATCTCTTATATGGATGAATTCCACTCGTAATCCTTTTACGTGTAAACCCTAGAGTTCATATCTTGTTCTATCTCCAAATTTGAACTCAAATCAAGCAAAATCAAAGAATTAAAGCTCAAATTCTTGAGTTTAGCTCAAGTAAACTTACATCTCAAAACCCTAACTCTATTAGGTGAGTAATCTTCATTTGAAATCCTTGAATTCATACAATTTGTAGGTTAATTCCAAGAGCTTTAGTGGAATTTCACTTTCTCCAAATCTTGAGTTCTACTTCAATTTCTCCAAATCTCCTAGCTTTTCCAAAGTTCTTGTTGAAGCCCTTTATTTCTTTCCTTGTTTCTCTCTTTTCTTCTCCAACAAAGTGTTGCTGAGTCTATCTCTAAGACTCTAGAATCTATGGCTTATATATATATATATATCTACATTGTTAGAAATTGGGCGCCCATGTAGCATGGCCCTTTGAGCTTTTTGAGCCTGAACCTCTTGAACCTTATCCATGTAAGTTTGAATTTTAATTCAAACTTATTTGGATAACCATTCAAGATATATATATGTCTATCATATAATTGATATGATAAGATAGATATTTGGTTATATATCAGATATTGAATCAGATATTGAACATACGTATATCAGATACGTTATGGGGTTTTTACCCATAACCTTTTTTTTTCCCAGACTCTCCTCTCTCTCTGACTCTCTCCCAAAAACAACGATCAAGCTATTTGCATTGTGGTTTGTGTGGGTGATATTCACTATTGTAATATCACCCCATTGCTGGGTTGATTGATCAGATTCAGGAAGCGCGTGATTTACCCACGAGGTTCTATCGCTAAAAGGTATGATCTAAATATTTTTAATCCGCTGCGTCATACTTTGTTTACATACATAATCTAGTTTAATTAGGATAATTGCTTAACAATTAGGTTTAATTAATTCAAGTATGAACTTGAGTAACCAAAGGTTTATTTTAATGAAATTAATTAAATCTAATTAATTCATTCTGAATCAAATTTTTACCAAACCTCTCATTAGGCTCTAAAAATTATGCTGATCGCAAATAATTAATCAGTTTTGGTTTCTGGCGCCTCTAAGGCTTTTAATTTTCAGTTCAAAGTTGTAATTTTCAACAAGTTTTCACTTGACCAACATATATAAATCCAAAATCACATAAATCACACACTTAACCATGCAAATCCACATCAAACACAAAATCGCATGCTTAATTAAGGAATTAAAGTATAATACGGGATAAGATTATCACAATGTTACTCTGACAATATTGTCCAAGAAAAAAAAATAGATATTTTATTTTGTCCTGACACAATTATATGTCTCATTCTTAAGAAGTTTTGGCTAAATTTCCAATTTAGGGGTTTTGGTTAAATTTCCTAATTAGAAATTCATTATTAAAAAAAAAAAAAAAAAAAAAAGCCTATGTTCAAAGTTATTTTTAATAAAAAGTCCAAATTACATCAGAAAAGGTCCAAAACTTTAAGGCCCAATGTATATTTTCAAAACTTGGAAGGCCTAAATTTAAATAGTAAGGGCAAATTACCCACAAATCATTTTTGAAAAGTGTATATTCTTTTTAATCCTAAAACTTTTTAGATAGACCCAAAAGTTCTATACCTATTTATCTTTTTCTCTTTCCCTACACCTTGCTTCTTCTCTTTATCTCTCTTTCTCTGATATCGGTGATGACACAAACGACCACGAGTACGAGCACGCCTTCCTTCTTTTCTTTCTCTTTTGAATCTACAGTCACCGGCGACCACCATTGATTGGGGTTCATGGGCAACCATCGAGTACAAACTCCTTGCTTCGTGCTCACCGATGGCGAAAGAGATGAGTTTTTGACAAAGAAGATGATTAAGTAGATCTACATCATATTTGAATAGATCTTAAATTAAAATAGTTGTCAGAGTACAAGTATCTCTTTATATCTATTTCTTTCCTTCGATCTCTCAGCTTTAATACTTTTTGTTGTACTACACACTTCTATTTTCCTGTTATAATGGAGAAAATTTTCAAGTTTTGAACAAGTTGTTTTTGAGTTTTAATTACAAGCAGTGAAAACTGTAAAATTTTACAATCTCAATTTTTTTTTATTTTTTATTTTTTTTATTATTGGTGCTGAAATGAATCATTCTTTAGAATTACAAAATTTTCCAGATTCATAAATTTCTTTAGAGCTATAAAATTTTACAATTTCATAACATGTTTTTCAATTCGATTAATAAGGATAAATACTTAATAGAATCATACTTTGAAATTGTAACATTTTGTAGTTTCAAAGCTTGCTTTTCAGTTTGATCAGTATTGAAAATTATTTGCTCAAATCCTACAAAAATTGAAAATAACATATATATTTTTTCATTGTTGCTGTTTGTTGTTCTTAAGTTTTTTTTTCTTCTTTTAGTTTATCAATATTTAGCACATTTTGTTATTTTTTTATATTAATTTCTCAGTTTATTTTTTATTTTTTTTGGCAATATTCTAGACATTTCGGTGAGTCTTCAGTGATATTCTTGGCGTCCAGCGAACATTCTAGACATTTTGACAACTTCCGCTGACGTTCAAAACATTTCGGCGATACTCCGGCGAATTTTCGGTGATATTCCGGCAACTTCCTAGTGATGTTGAACATTCTGGCGAGTCACCAATAACTGTTTGACGGAAGTCCGACAGTGGTGAAATGTAGCAGCGTCTTTAAATTATTATTTTTTATCTAAAAATAAGATTTTTTGGTAACAATTAAAATATATAGGACTAATTGGTATATGTGTTTTGTTTTGGGACTAAATGATTTTGAATTTTGTGTATGGGACTCATCAGTAAATTCCCCAAATAATAAAAACTAAAGCTTGACTTACTTATGAGTAATTCTATTTGCACCCAAATAATAATTCAGTATGCTCAAGTAAAATTAAAATTTTAGTTCCTATTATATCATAATGTAAATTTACTAATAGAGAACACACATTGAATTATAAAATAAAATATTAGTTTTTTCCTTATAGCACATTCAAACTACTTATATATTTTTTTCATATTCAACTCAATTTTTATTTATTTTTATTTTTTTATTTAATTATTATTATTATTATTATTATTATTATTATTTGTCTATCTTTGAAATTGAAATCAAAATTATTATTGAACCAAATCGCTGAAATTGTACCAAACAGTGAGCGCAAGAGTGACAAGTGTACAATATATACATACATATCTATCTATCTATACTATATATTAAGCAAAATGGGGTAACCTTAAGTCTCGTGGGAGCTCCAATCTCCCAATCTAAATTTCCTGATTTTTTGATTTAAAAAAAAATAAAAATCTTAGCATTTATTAACATCTCCCAACTTCCAAGTCTTACCCTCATAATAATATTTTAATGCATTAAGAACAAGCATAAAAAAATTCTTTGAAATCCAACACAAATGAATTCCTTGAAAAGTCCTAACACATATGATTATTATCCCTCATAATAACACTTTAATGCATTAAGAACAAATATAAAAAATTTATTGAAAAATCCAACACATATGATTATTATCAAAATATTAAACTTTAATATAATATAATAAAAAAAATTAATTCCTTGAAAAGTCCAACACATATAATTATTATCAAAATATTAAACTTTAATATAATATAAAAAAAGAAAAAAAGAAGACATTTAAAAAAAAAATTTAAAAATCACAATTCTCACATATATATATATATATATAATTGTAAACACAATAAAATAGGAGGTCATTCATGTCTACACGTTTTTTTTATAAGATCTCCTCCATTATAATAAGATAACACTTTATTTCTGTCGTCTTATAATCTATATATATATATTATATTATTATCTATACTATATATTAAGCAAAAGGAAATTTTTAACCCCAAGGCCTGTTGGAGCTCCAATATCCCAATCTGAATTTTCCTAATTTTTTATTTTAAAAAAAAAAAACTCAACATTTATTGATTTGGCCAAAATCTCATAATCAACATTTATTAACTTTTTTTAATTCACATGTTTTTCCACATGCCTGCATTTATTGATTTGGTCAAAATTCTCTGATCAACATTTAAAATTCTTTCATACAAATAATTGTTAAATTATTTTTTATAAAAAATCTTAAAAAAACATAATTTATATATTAAAAAAATCTAAAATAAAAATAAACATCTATGATTATTCCGTGCATAGCACAATATTATATATTATTATCTATACTATACTATATATTAAGCAAAAGGAGGTTTTTAATCCCAAGGCTTGTTGGAGCTCCAATATCTCAATCTGAATTTTCCTAATTTTTTACTTTAAAAAAAAACTCAGCATTTATTAATTTGGCAAAATCTCCTAATCAACATTTATTAACTTTTTTTAATTCACATGTCTTTTCACATGCCTGCATTGATTGATTTGGTCAAAATTCTCTGATCAACATTTAAAATTCTCTCATACAAATAATTGTTAAATTATTTTTATAAAAAAATCTTTAAAACATAATTTATATATTAAAAAAATCTAAAACAAAAATAAACATGTATAATTATTTCGTGCATAGCACGGGTGATAGGCTAGTATAGATAATTGTAAACACAATCCATGCATAGCACGGGTGATATGCTAATATATATTAAGGATAAGAGGGTTTTTAACCCTTAGTCTTGTGGGAGCTCCAATATCCCAATCTAAATTTTCTCATTTTTTTATTTAAAAAAAAACCTTAGCATTTATTGATTTGGTCAAAATCTCCTGATCAGCATTTAAAATCTCCTCATACAAATAATTATAGATACAATCCATGCATAGTTATTGCAGTACAATTTTCAACTTCTCTCATACATTATAGTTATTGATAAGATTGTTAAATTATTTTTATAAAAAATATTTAAAAACATAATTTATATATTAAAAAAAATCTAAAACAAATATAAGCATCTATAATTATTCTGTGCATAGCACGGGTGATAGGCTAGTATAAATATTAAGAAAATGGGGTTTTTAACTCCCAAGGCCTGTGGGAATTTCAATATCCCAATCTGAATTTTCTAAATTTTTTATTTTTTATTTAAAAAAAAAACTCACATTTATTGATTTGGTCGAAATCTCCTAATCAGCATTTATTAAGCAAAATGGGATTTTTAACTCACAGACCTTGTGAGAGCTCTAATATCCTAATCCTAATTTTCTAATTTTTTGATTTAAAAAAAAAAAAAAAAACCTCAGCATTTATTGTTTCTCCTAACCCAATCTCAACATTTATTAACTTTTCTCAACCCACAATCTCTTTTGACTTCTCTCATAATTACTGCAGCACCCTTTTCAATTTCTTTCATATATTATGGTTACACACAAAAATAAAGAAGATAATAATTTAGCTATAAATCTCAAAAAAATATATAACATATAAATTTGAATCATGATTTAGTAATATAATTATGTATTTTTTTATACATATCTATCAAAATTTTAAATCACTTAATTGGACAAATTAATCAATTTTCTAAAATTATTAGTTTTTTAATTTACAAAATAGATTAAAAAAATATTAACTGATTTATTTATTTAATAACAAAATATTTTATAATCTCTCCCTCCTAATCTCTCTCGCCAATTTCAGCAAAAAAAAAAAAATTTAATTAAAATTTGCATTCGTTTTCTCTTCCCCCAAAAATCAAATAATATTTTTTTATTAAAGTTGTAGATATCTATATGTATATTATATATTATATTATAACACAAAAAATTAAAAAAATAAAAAAAATTAAAAAAAGTCTTTAAAGCTTATCTAATAATTATAATAATTTTTTAAAAAAATTTATAAAGTTCCGTGCATAGCACGGGTTACCACTATCTACATATCTATCTATATATCGATATCTATACTTACTATATATTAAGCAAAAGAGGGTTTTTAACCCTAAGCCTTGTGGGAGCTCCAATCTCCCAATCTAGATTTCTTGATTTTTTGATTTAAAAAAAAAAAAAAATCTTAGCATTTATTAACATCTTTCAACTCTCAAATCTTACCCTCATAATAACATTTTAATACATTAAGAACAAGCATAAAAAAAATTATTTGAAATCCAATACATATGAATTCCTTAAAAAGTCCCAACACATATGATTATTATCCCTCATAAAAACACTTTAATGCATTAAGAACAAATATAAAAAAAAAATTTCTTGAAAAGTCCAACACATATGATTATTATCAAAATATTAAACTTTAATATAATATAAAAAAGGAAAAAAAAGAAGACATTTAAAAAAAAAATTTAAAAATCACAATTCACATATATAGATAATTGTAAATACAATAAAATGGGAGAGCATTCATATTTACACATTTTTTTTTTATAATATCTCCTCCATTATAATAAGATAGCACTTTATTTCTCTCATCTTATAATCTATATATATATATATATATATTATATTATCTATACTATATATTAAGCAAAAGGGGATTTTTAACCCCCAAGGCCTGTGAGAGCCTCAAAATCCCAATCTGAATTTTCTATATTTTTTATTTTTTATTTAAAAAAAAATCTCAACATTTATGGATTTGGTCAAAATCTCCTGATCAGCATTTATTAAATTTTTTCAATCCACATATCTTTCCACATGCCTGCATTTATTGATTTGGTCAAAATTCCCTAATCAGTATTTAAAATCCCATCATACAAATAATTATAGATACAATCCATGTATAGTTATTCCAGTACCCTTTTCAACTTCTCCCATACACTATGGTTAGTGATAAGATTGTTAAAATTTTTTTTATAAAAAATCTTAAAAAACATAATTTATATATTAAAAAAAATCTAAAATAAATATAAAATATCTATAATTATCCCGTGCATAGCACAGGTGATAAGCTAGTACTATATATTAAGCAAAATGGGGTTTTTAACCTCAAGTTTTGTGGGAGCTCCAATCTCCCAATCTAAATTTCTTGATTTTTTTATTTTAAAAATTAAAAAAAAAAAATCTTAGCATTTGTTAACTTCTCCCAACTCCCAAGTCTTACCATCATAATAATACATTAATGCATTAAGAACAAGAATAAAAAAAAAAAATTTTTTGTTTGAAATCCAACACATGAATTCCTTGAAAAGTCCCAACACATATGATTATTATCCCTCATAATAACACTTTAATGTATTAAGAACAAGTATAAAAAAAAAATTTAAAAAGTCCAACACATATGATTATTATCAAAATATTAAACTTTAATATAATATAATAATATTAAAAAAAGGCATTTAATTCCTTAAAAAGTCCAACACATATGATTATTATCAAAATATTTTACTTTAATATAATATAAAAAAGGAAAAAAAGAAGACATTTAAAAAAAAGAGAGAGAGAGAGAAAACATTTAAAAATCACAATTCACATATATAGATAATTGTAAACACAATCCGTGCATAGCACGGGTAATATGCTATATATATCTATCTATATTATATATTAAGCAAAAGGTGGTTTTTAACCTCAAGCCTTGTGAGAGCTCCAATCTCCCAATCTAAATTTCTTGATTTTTTTATTTAAAAAAAAAATCTTAGCATTTATTAATTTCTCTCAACCTCCAAGTCTTACTATCATAATAACATTTTAATGCATTAAGAATAAACATAAAAAAAAAAATTCTTTGAAATCCAACACGTATGAATTCCTTGAAAAATCCCAACACGTATGATTATTATCCCCATAATAACACTTTAATGCATTAAGAATAAGCATAAAAAAATTTCTTGAAAAGTCCAACGCATATGATTATTATCAAAATATCAAACTTTAATATAATATAATAAATAAATAAAAAGACATTTAGTTCCTTGAAAAGTCCAACACATATGCTTATTATCAAAATATTAAACTTTAATATAATATAAAAAAAGAAGACATTTAAAATAAATCAAAAAAGAAGACATTTAAAAATCATAGTTCACATATATAGATAATTGTAAACACAATCTGTGCATAGCACGAGTGATAAGCTAGTATATATTAAGGATGAGAGGGTTTCTAACCCCTAGCCTTGTGGGAGCTCCAATATCCCAATCTAAATTTCTTTATTTTTTTATTTTAAAAAAAATCTCAGTATTTATTGATTTGGTCAAAATCTCCTGATCAACATTTATTAACTTTTTTCAATCAACATATCTTGCCACATGCTTGCGTTTATTGATTTGGTCAAAATTTCCTGATCAGCATTTAAAATCTTCTCATACAAATAATTATAGATACAATCCATGCATAGTTATTGCAGTACATTTTTCAACTTCTCTCATACATTATAGTTATTGATAAGATTGTTAAATTATTTTTATAAAAAATCTTAAAAAACATAATTTATATATTAAAAAAAATCTAAAAAAAATATAAATATCTATAATTATTCCGTGTATAGCACGGGTGATAGGCTAGTATTTATACTATATATTAAGGAAAATGGGGTTTTAACCTCCAAGGCCTGTGGAAGCTCTAATATGCTAATCCTAATTTTCTGATTTTTTATTTTTTTTTAAAAAAATTTGACTTGGTGAGTGGTTCAAAAATTATAATAATTACACTATTGACAAATGGAGGAGATAGAGGGTGGGGAAGCACGACTGACTAGAATAACACAATAAATGAAATCTTAATTTCAAGATTTTAAAAAAAAAAAATTTGACTTGGTGATTGGTTCAAAGATTACTGACTAGAATAAAGTAATAACTGAGAGAGAGAAGCTATATGACTGTGGTGTGTATATGTGTGATAATAAAAAAGGTATTTGCCTTTGGGGCTACCTCCTCGGTCAAACCCCGGGTATTTACACGCCATTACTTTTTGCATCCCCAAAAGACCCATGTAATTATTGGGTAAATGGCTCTTAATTTTTTTCCCTCTTAATTTTTTTGTTTTGTTTTTTGAAAAAAAAAAATAAACACTTATTAAATTCTTTCAAACTCCTCGGTCAAACCTCAGTATTTACACGCCATTACTTTTTGCATCTCCAAGAGACCCATGTGATTATTGTGTAAATGGCTCTTAATTTTTTTCCCTCTTAATTTTTTTGTTTTGTTTTTTAAAAAATAAATAAATAAACGCTTATTAAATTCTTTCAAATCTTTATAACTTCTCCAATACACATATTTTTCTTAACTTTTCACATACCTATTGTAAAAATTTTAAATAAATAGAAATATTTATAATTATCCCGTGCATAGCACGGGTGATAGGCTAGTATAAATATTAAGCAAAAGGGGGTTTTTGTCAAGCCCCATATTTTATTACTCGGATAACCTTACCAATATTCATTAATTAAGTCCATTTACAACTAACATCTCATCATTGGATGAAATGATGGATAATTAAATATACATATTCCCTCTCGTTATACAATAATAACATTTACATACAAATCAAAGAAATGCTCTGAGGCTTACAATAAGTGAAGTAGTACAATCCATCTCCACATTACACTTATGAAATGGTAAAACCCATTGTTTGATCTTCAAATCCGAAAAGCATTTCCTGTACACATGTACAGGCAGTGGGTGAGCAAAACTCACCGAGCAATCCCATATTAAAACATTAAAAGATATGCGAGTACAAAGATATTTATACATTTTCATGAAATTATATCATGTCAAAATCATAAGGTTTTATCCCATAATCTCTTAAATCCATTTTATTTAATTAACCACAACCAGTTAACTTAAATAAATAAACATGCTTCAATAGTGACATGACATTCTTTTTAATCCACTCAATTACATGACAAATGTATCAATGTTTCATAACAATTTCCATTTTTTAATTCATTATCCTGGCTCAGAACCTGGCCATACCCTTTACATCCTTTCAAAAACATATTTCAATTTCATGAAATTAAAGTCCATGTTCCAGTTCATTTTCCATTTCCTTTCAACTTTGAGTTTGAAACAAGACTCAACACTTAGCCAAATAATTTAATGAGATTGTAACTCATTTTTTTAACACTTTCGTAATTCATAATGGATACACATTCTGATGCTGTATCAAAAACACATAAACCACTTCCTTACTTTATTGAAGATACACATTTTGGTGCTATATCAACATAACATAGAAACACTTCTATACTTCACAATTGATAACGATATACATTTTAGTGCTATATCAAATCAATTTAAACACTTCCATAATCCACATTTGATACACATTTTAGTGTTGTATCAACGTCAAACAAATACACTTCCATACTTCACAAATGATACACATTTTAGTGATGTATCAATGGAGTCCATCCCCTATCTTCTCCCAAGCAATATCCGGTTTAGAGTACCATCCCCTATCTTTCCCTAAAGAATATCCGGTTTAGAGGTCCATCCCCTATCTTCCCCTAAACTGCAGAGTACATCCCCTATCTCCTCCCACACAACACATGTATATAAACATAAATCATATACAATCAATCAATACATAAAGTTAATGTATTATTCCAACCGCTATATTCAATAGCATACTCAATTGATTAGTTTTAGTTTGCCTAATCATCATGCATTGTCTACAACAATCAAGACTATCTTCCACCGATAGCCTAAAGCAGTTATTTCTAAACAGAAAATAAATGCACCAAATGGATATAAAATCAACATTTCAACTAGGTGAGCGATAACTTGTCCAACTACACCCTTTAGTCCCGTATATTCCCAATTCCAACATTTTCAATTTCATTTCTCATTTCTCAAATTAATTTCACAAATTAATTTATCAATGTAATTAAGGCATTATTCCCAAAAATTACATAACAACCCTACAGTTCCATTTTCATCAATGTTTCAACATTAATCCCATTTCTCCATGCCAAACATGCAGATAGGTTTTATATATTTAAAACCCCAACTTTTGTAAAATTACTCAAAGGCCCAAACTTTCTCAAAATTACACAACCACTTCCAACATATCAAAATGCTAAAATTTAAAGACAAAACTCATAAAGAGGAGTAGGATATCCTTACTTATTAAATATTACCATTTTTATCAAAATTCTCATTTAACTGCAACATGGTAAATTTTCACCGATAGCCAAAATAGTTATCTCTAACATATTAATACATGGGCATATAATCCAACATATAACTATAACTTGGAATCTCCCATGATTCCCAACATTTAGAAACAAATCATATTCCTCATTTTATCAAAGATGAACAACTACACTAGTTTTCATATCACAATCACGTCCGATAATCTCTCAAGGTCCATTTCTAACCGTGTCGGTTTTATTCCAACAAATACATTAAGTAAAATAATACCGTTAATGCCCAAGAAAACATCATTTTCTTTCCAAACTCATTCTCCAAGCATTATTCAACTATGACATCCTATTTTGATTGAAAGCCCCGAAAGTTAAACGTAATTCCTTTGTTTTCTTTAAAAATGCTCTTTTGGCCACAAACCGGTAAAAATTTCAAAATCAATCGAATCGAAGTCCGTTTTTGTTCAAATTAAAAACATAACTCTTTCATAACCTTACAAACATATTCCAAGTTTACACTTTCGTAATTTGGGCATCAACTTTTTATTTTTCTCAAAATTTCTCCTTTAAGCAAATAAAACACAAATTTTTCAAAAATTCTAATTAAATTATATATCACTCTAAACTCCATGTAATCAAGCAAAAGTGCATAAAGAAGTGTAGGAAAAATCCCTACTTAACAAGTTACACAATATTCCTCAATATCAATTTATTTTTCTCAAAAATAAATTCCAAAACTCAATGATGAGATAAATATTTCCACCTTAATTTCTCAAAATAAATTATCTAACCATAATATGATGTAGATATAATCCATACAACTATTAAATTCTATTTTCGGATTTCGTTTATGAAATTAACAACACAAAATGATTTTTTTAAAATCAATCTCAAAATACCAACATTCTTAACATTTCAACATAATTTTTCTTCCAAAAATTACCAAACAAAAATCTGAAAATATATCTATATGCAATACCTCTTACAATGATATATTTTCTCAAAATAACCATAATATAGCTTTAATGTAAAAATATAAAGAAAGTCCCTATCTCAAATATGAAGAAAAATAAATCTGAAAATGCAAACGTCGCCCAATCATGAATCCGAGAACACCATTGCGAAGATTACGACGAGTCCTCCAACTTTCATTTACAACACTTTTACAAAATCTCACTTTAAATACTCCCACTTTAAACTTAAAGCTTATGTCAACAATGGAAGAAAATAAGAGAGAGAGAGAGAGAGAGAGAGAGAGAGAGAGAGAGAGAGAGAGGGCTCTGTCAACAAAAGGGAAAAGATGAAATGAAGCTTAGGATCCTAGACCCTTTGGCATTTTGGAATTGTTTGTGTTGGCCACCCATTCGTCTTTTCCTTTTTTTTTTTTTTTTTTTTAATTTCTTTAATCACACTCATGTTCCCTACTATCATCATACCCACATTTTTCTTTTGAATTTCCAGGCATCCCACGTGACTCCTCACATAATTTAATATCAAAAATTAATATATAATACATTATAAAATATCTAAGAATTTTATAATATAAATTATAAAAAAATATAATTTTTCGTCATATGGTACACACTATAAAATTAATTATCAAATATTTATTATAACCCTATATAATAAATAATAGCAACTCCCAAGGTGGTTACTACCAATCATATAATTAAAAAGGACCAAACATCCAAAACTCACTTTCAAATTCTGCTGTAAATTAAACTGAACACCAATCAGTCCGTGAATTTTCATAAAATAAATACTCATCAATAAATCCTGAAATTTTTACTCGACGTGCTAGACTCATATGTGAACAACATACAAAAATTTCATAATTTTCTGAGACCGATAACTATTTAAAAAAAAAATACAAAACCGAACTGTTTTCGCACAGAATTTACACAGTACTTAAATTCGAAAATTTGCTCAATTAAATTATGCACTGGCTATTTAAAAAAAAAATTTCTGGGTCATTACAGTTTTTAACTCCCAAGACCTGTGGGAACTTCAATATCCCAATCTGCATTTTCTAAATTTTTTATTTTTTATTTAAAAAAAAAAAACTCACATTTATTGATTTGGTCAAAATCTCCTGATCAGCATTTATTAATTTTTTTCAATCCATGTGTCTTTTCACATGCCTGCATTTATTGATTTGGTCAAAATCTCCTGATCAACATTCAAAATACCCTCATACAAATAATTATAGATACAATCCGTATATAGTTACTGCAGTACCATTTTTAACTTTTTCCATACACTATGGTTAGTGATAAGATTGTTAAATTATTTTTATAAAAAATCTTAAAAAACATAATTTATATATTAAAAAAATTTAAAACAAATATAAATATTTATAATTATTCCGTCCATAGTACAAGTGATAGGCTAGTACAAATATAAATACAATGCTCCAATCAAGTTTTGCTCTTTCCTTTTTTCAACCTATTCGTAAACCCCTATTTAGCCCCAAACATAAATATTGCTAATTTTACTTCGTGAGTTTTGATCTATTATATATATATATTGAGAAAGATTAAGATGATTCATTCATAGATATAGATAAATAAAAGCCATGTTGTTAATTTTACTTCTTGAGTTTTGATCTATTATATATATATATATTTTGAGAAAGATCAAAATCATACATTCTTATAGATAAATAAAAGTCTTACAAAACGTGAATAAAGTCAACTCTTATTTGGCTTCGTCATGAGTGATCTATTATATTTAAGAAATTTAAATTATTGTTTCACAATTCTTGTGTGGCTGAAATTCATCGTCCACTTTCGTCATTCTTCTTAGCCGATTTCATCGCTTTTGCATGTGACTAAAAAAAAAAAATAATTGTAATGAGAAATTTGTTTAAATTTTTTTTGAAAGTAATGTCATTTGAGATTTTTGATTTGTTTATTATATGAGTGTACCTTGAAAGATAATTTGAAGAAAAAAAAATAGAGTGTATTGAGAGTAACTTATAATTTTAAATAATTTAATAGGATATATTGAGAAATTAAATGTATTTAATTTTTTAGGTGTAAATAGAATCCCCCTTACCTTTATTCCATTAATTGGAAAAAAAAAAACCGAGTTTTGCCCTGGAGCAAGAAAAGCCACAGACGTACACGTAAAAAAATGATTAAAATTCAAAAAAGGAAAAATTGATTTTCGCACAATTTTCATCCTCACAAACATTGAAGGTAAGCAAGAAAAGCTAGACACTCGCATAAAGGAGTAATTTGAAGCCTAATAGGATTTGAAATGTTCTAAATAAGTGTATTTTTTAAAAATTTTATAAAAAAATATATATATAGAAAAATAAAAGAAATGAATAGAAAAATAGAGATGAGATGTTGATTGATATAACTCAAATAAGTGTATGCATGTAAAATATATATATATATATTTTAGTGCATGTCAAAAACGTGTACTTTTTGATTTTTTGGGATTGTTTAGATGTTCTAAATAAGTACACTTTTTAACTTTTTAGACTAAAAAATAAAAGAAAAATATATGATTGTTTGGTATAATTTTTTGTTTTTTTACCAAAAAATATGTATTAAAATATTATATAAAATAACAAAATTATAAGATTACCCCTATGTCCTGGACTAGTGTAATTGTGCTGACTTTCTCTCTCCTTTCATTTTTTTTTAAAAATTTTTTTCTTGCAAGTGTGGCTGACATTGTGCCACGTTTTGCACTTTTATGAGAAATTGTGGCTGCTGCGGCAATGGCTGCACAGCCTAACCCATTTTGAATTTTTTTTTTTTTTTTTGGGACAGATTTTCCGTCAAAAAATATGTGAATAGTATAAATTTTTTGACTTTTTAAAAATTTTTTTTACTTTTTTATATCATGTCAAACCAATCCTAAATATTATTCATCTTCTCACAATTTTCATCTATTACATACATTGAAGGTATTTACATTTTCTGTTTGTTTTAGTTATGAGATTAAATTCACGGATTATGGAAAATCAGTTAAACCAGTCCACATCAGCAAAAGTGGGCTCCACCAAACAAGCAAAAAAAAAATAAAAAAAATAAAAAATTTAAAAATAATTTTTTTTTTAAAAGTGTTTTCTGGAAATTAAAACCAAACAAGTTGATTAATTTTTTAAAACCAGGTTTCATTTTTTTAGAACATCAATTGTCATAATTAATAAATTTAAAAGAATGAAAAAAAAATTCATATTAAAGAGACTAATATTTTGGGACAATAAAAAATAAAATAAGGGATTAATATTTTAGAGCAGATTGAGTAATTTATTTTAGATCTCTAACGTTTCTTTTTTATAGGAATTTGGAATTGGTCAGCTAATTATAGAGCCGACCTTTATGATTCAAACTATTCACCTTTTAGTATTTGTTAAATATAATATTTATAAAAAAAAATTTAAATAATTGAATATTGATAGTTATATTTGTATTACAAAAATGAATAGTTATTATTAAAATTATAATTACCATACATTTTTTTAAAAAATAAATATGAGTTAAACATATAACCATCAATGTACGATTAATTTTTTACATAAATTTTCTATGAACATTACTATTCAAGTCCAAAAATTAGACTCATTTTTTACGACTAATAATGTGATAATTAATTAAGATATTTAAAACAATACTCTTCCATACCTTTCTCAACTATCCATATCTTTCTCAACCATCAACTAATCATATTACTTGTGATTAGATTATTCACATATGAATGGTAAACAAGTTATTTACGGAAAACCAGTTGAACCACTCCTCTTCTTCTGACTTCCCTTCTCTGTCCAATCACTCAACCTCCATTGTAACTTCACACTTTCTCCCTAAACACAATAACTCCAAAACCCATGGCAGAACGCAAATTAAAGAACATTTATAATGATCAAATCAGTGAAGTCTTGTAAATTTATCATTGACTTATGCAGTTCAAATTGAAGAACCTATGGCCACCAATGCAACATTATCTTCAGGTTTAGAATCTCATCTAATGATTATCACAACTACAATTGCAAATGGGAAATTCAGTTCTGATAGGCGGTGTTTAATAAATTACTCATCTCATTTCAAAATAATAAACTTTTTTTTGACTAATTTAACTTTTTATTATAATATAATTATTACACTTTAAAAATATTATTTTTTAAAAAATTTCCCTTTAATAGTACATTTTTTTGGAGTATATCAACTATTATAATTATACTTTTTGTGTTATTAATAAATTTAATAAAAGAGCAAAATAAGAAATTCAAATTAATTTAGTCCTTAATTTTTGGAAATAGACTAATATTTTGAGAAAATAAAAAATCGAATAAGCAACTAATCAGCTTGTTTGGTTTTGGTTTCTAAAAACAATTTTCAAAAAATTTTACTTTTTTATTTTTTGTATTTTTTTGTTTTCAATGAATTTTTTTAATATTTTAAGCAAAATTTTTACACCTAACATAAATACACTTAAAAATTATAATATTTGTGAAAAAAATATTAAAAAAATTCACTAAATACCAAAAATATAAAAAAAATACGAAAATTTAATACAGTTTTCGTATTTTTGTGTATCTATTAATTTTTTAAAATATTTTTTTACAAATATTTTAATATTTGGATAAGTGCATCTAAAAAAAAACTTTATTAAAAATTTTAAAAATATTCACTGAAAAAAAAAAAACACAATTAGACATAACCAAAACCAATTTTTTTTTCATATAACCATCAATATTTGATCAATTTTTTACATAAATTTTTCATTGTTATTCAAATCCAAAAATTGGAGTCATTTTTCAAGTCTAATGATGTGATAATTAGTTAAAATATTTAAAACAAACACTCTCTCATATCTTTCTTAATTATCAACTAACCATATGACTTTTGAGATTAGATTATTCAAAAATAAGTGGTAAACAAGTTATTTACGGAAAATCAGTTAAACCGCTCCTCTTCTTCCAATTTCCCTTCTCTATCCAATCACTCAACATCCATTGTAACTTCACACTTTCTCCCTAAACACACTAACTTCAAAACCCATGACAGAACGCAAGGCCGATCAAATTAAAGAACGTTTATAATAATCAATCAGTGAATTCATGTAAATTTATCATTGATTTATGCAGTTCAAATTGAAGAATCTATGGCCACCACTGCAACAATATCTTCAGGTTTAGAATCTCATCCAATGATTATCACAACATAACTGATTGAGAGTTAAATAATAGAGCACTAATAGTTCTAATGAGGTGGAAATGTAGGAAAAAAAAAAAGGTTAAAACCCTTTCATAATAAAATTTTAATGCATTGAGAACAAGTACAAAAAGTTTTCTTTGAAAAATTCAACAAATATTACTATTATCAAAATATTAAATTTTAAAATAATATAACTTTTGATGCAAATGTCGATATTCAATAAAATTAATATTTTTAGAATTCTTTTATCAAGATCTATCAAATAAGATCCAAGTTGACAATGAAATTTGAAAAAAAAAAAAAAAAAAACATTCTTACCGTTGAAATTGATGTAAATAGTAACAGTAACATGTTACTCTGTCTCACAGTAACATGATACTCTGATTCATAATAATACGTTACTCTGGCAATATTGTCCAAGAAAGAAAAAAAAAAAAAAAAAAGATATTTTATTTTGTTTTTTCTCAATTATGTGTTTTCTCCTTAGGGGGTTTATGAACAAAAATAAATTGGGTTGTTCTTTTCACCAAATAAGGGTCCAATAGAAGGGTTTCGACTAAATTTCTCAAAAAAAAAAAAAAAAAAAAAAAAAAAAAAAAAAAAAAAAAAAAGACACCCATCACATCATGGAGGGAATCACCTCATTAGTGCTTCCTTTTTAGCACTCCCAAGTATTTTTCTTATCACAATTACAATTGCAAATGGGAAATTCAGTTCTGATTGACCGTGTTTAATAAATTACTCATTCCATTCTAAAATAATATATATATTTTTTGAATAATTTAACTTTTTATGGTACTATAATTATTATACTTTAAAAATATTACTTTTCTTAAATTATCTTTTGATAGTATTTTTTTTAGAAAATATTAACTGTCATAATTGTACTTTTTGTATTGTTAATTAATTTAAAAGATTAGCAAAATATGAAATTCAAATTAGTTTAGTCCTTAATTTTTGGAAAGGAACTAATATTTTAAGACAATAAAAAATAGAATAAGGAACTGATCAGCTTGTTTAGTTTTGATTTCCAAAAAGCAATTTTTAGAAAATTTTACTTTTTTATTTTTCGTATATTTTTTTGTTTTCAATTAATTTTTTTAATAGTTTTTTTTAAAAAAATTTAGACACACCTAACATAAATAGACTTAAAAAGTATAATATTTGTGAAAAAAAATCTTTAAAAAATTCACTATATACCAAAAATATAAAAAAAAAAGAAGAAAAAGAAAATTCAGTACATTTTTCGTATTTTGTGTATTTATTAATTTTTTAAAATATTTTACTATTTGGATAGATGCATCTAACTTTTTTTGATAGTACAATTATTGCACTTTAAAAAATAATAATTTTTCAAAATTACCCTTTGATAGTACATTTTTTGGGGATATCAATATCATAATTATACTTTTTATGTTGTTAATGAATTTAAAAGAAGAGCAAAATATGAAATTTATATTATTTTTATACTTGATTTTTGAAAAGAGACTAATATTTTGGGACAATAAAAAATGGAACAAGGGACTAATATTTTGGGACGGAGTGAGTAAAAAAAATTACCCAAAATTTTAAAAATATTCACTGAGAAAAAAAAAAAACACACACACACACACACAATTAGACATATAACCAAAACCAATTTTTTTTTTACATATAACCATCCGTGTTTGATTAATTTTTTACATAAATTTTCTATTAGCATTACTATTCAAGTCCAAAAATTAGACTCATTTTTCAAGCCTAAGCCTAATGATGTGATAATTAATTAAGATATTTAAAACAAATACTCTCTCATATCTTTCCTAATTATCAACTAATCATATGACTTGTGAGATTAGATTATTCACAGATGAGTCGTAAACCAGTTATTTACGAAAACCAGTTAAACTACTCCTCTTCTTCTGATTTCCTTTCTTTTTCAAGTTTGAGCCTAATGATATGATAATTAAGATATTTAAAACAAATACTCTCTCATATCTTTCCTCATTTTCAACTCATCATGACTTGTGAGATTAGATTATTCACAGATGAGTCGTAAACCAGTTATATACGAAAACCAGTTAAATTATTCCTCTTCTTCTGATTTCCTTTCTTTTTCAAGCCTAAGCCTAATGATGTGATAATTAATTAAGATATTTAAAACAAATATTCTCTGATATCTTTCCTCATTTTCAACTAATCGTATGACTTATGAGATTAGATTATTCATAGATGAGTCGTAAATCAATTATTTACAAAAACCAGTTAAACAGCTCCTTTTCTTCTAATTTCCTTTCTTTGTCCAATCACTCAACCACCATTGTACTTTTGATTTCCTTTCTTTCTCCAATCACTCAACCACCATTGTAACTTCACACTTTCTCCCTAAACACAGTAACTCCAAAACCCATGACAGAACGCAAGGCCGATCAAATCAAAAAACATTTATAATGATCAAATCAATGAATTCTTGTAAATTTATCATTGATTTATGTACTTCAAATTGAAGAATCTATGGCCACCACTGCAACAATATCTTCAAGTTTCGAATCTCATCCAATGATTATCAAAATTACAATTGCAAATGGGAAATTCAGTTCTGATTGGCCGTGTTTAATAAATTACCCATTCTGTCCCAAATTAATAATTCTTTTTAAATAATTTAACGGTAATATAATTATGACATATTAAAAATATTAATTTTCTTAAATTATGCTTTGAGAGTATATTTTTTAGAAAATATCAACTGTCATAATTATACTTCTTATGTTTTTAATAAATTTTAAAAAAGAGCAAAACAAGAAATTCATATTAGTTTAGCTCTTAATTTTTAGAAAGGGACTAATATTTTAAGACAATGAAAAATGAAATAAGGGACTAATCAGCTGGTTTGGTTTTGGTTTCCAAAATACAATTTTCAAAAAATTTTACTTTTTTGTTTTTTATATTTTTTTTTGTTTTTAATGAATTTTTTTAATGTTTTAAGCAAATTTTTTTTAAAAATTTTTTTAGACACACCTAATATAAATAGACTTAAAAAGTATAATATTTGTTAAAATTTTTTTAAAAAAATTCACTAAACACAAAAATACAAAAAATTCTGAAAATTCAATGCATTTTTCATATTTTTGTATATTTATTAATTTTTTAAAATATTTTTTTGTAAGTATTTTACTATCTAGATAATGCATCTTAAAAAAAAAAAATTACTTCAAAAAGCACAAAAAAACAAAAAACTTGATTTTCAGAAAGCTAAATAATAAACTGAAACCAAACCTACGGAATATTTTGAGACAAAGGGAGAATTTTTTTTTTATATATTTTTTTAGGCTTCTTTGTTAGTGTTCAATGAGGAACCCAATTCAAACTTCTGCGGCTTGCCTAGAGGATGTGAAATCTTCCATTGCTGAGAGAATAGCTTTAATTCAGTAAACAAATCCTCCATTTTTGCTGGTTGAGATTAGACAATGGAAGTCCAACAATTATCAAATCAGAAAACTACCTACAAATGAAGACACATTTCATGTCTCAGGCAAACCAGCCACTGAAGTCAAAAACCATTAGTCAATTTCACGTCTCAGGTAATTAAGACCTCGATCTCGACCTCGGCCTCGAAGAGCTTCGCAGAAAGAGATAGAGTTAGGTTTTTTTCCTTGTTAAATGAATTGATATGCAATAATCCAATGCGGGAAGAAGAAGAAGCAGAGGCAGAGAGAGAGAGAGAGAGAGAGAGAGAGGGAAACTGGTTTGGAGAATGTTATTGTGAGGCCCAATTTTCTTACGTGGCAATTTTTGGTTGGCTGTCCCTAAAATATTAGTTCACGGGACAGCTGGGTATAATGTGAACCCCTTATTATTTTAATAGGCTATTTTAGTGTTTGATTATTTCAGTAGGTTAAAATTTTTATGTTTAAAAAAATAGTTGAATTTTTTTGCAGTTAAATGTGAAATGATTATGAGTTTGATGCAACATTTTATTTTATTGACTATTTTAACCTATTTTGTCTTTTTGTGAATTTTAGTCCAAAAAATTAAAAAATAGCTTTTGCCAAACATTGCCTAATTTAAACTTTTTTTTGATTAAAATAGTCATAAAAAAATATCATATTGAATCATAATTTTTTTATTTTTTCTTTCACACAAGTTAAAAAGTCAAAAAAATTTATCTTAAACGAGACTTTTTAACCCTAAACTAAAATAGTTAAAAAATAAGAAATCAACTCACATTTCAAACAAAACCTCTGTTTGGTAACGTTTACGTTTTCAGTTTATGTTTACAAAAATTATAAACTGGTTTTTGTTTATTTTTTGTTTATTTTTAGAAAAACATAAACTACAAACGCGTTTGGTAATTGACAAAATGTTTAAAAAAATTTAAAAATCTAAAAAAGAGTGAGAAATAGCAAGTGGTGGCAAGTGGCGGCAGAAGACGGTGGTGGAAAGTGGTGACGGTGGGTGGTGGGTAGCAGGTGGTAGTGGGTAGTGGCGGGTGGGTAGTGGCGGTAGGTGGATGCGTGACGGTGGCGGGTGGTGGGTGGTCGTGGTCGTGGTGGTGGTGGCGGGTGGTCGTGGTAGGTGGGTGGCGGATGGTGGATGGTGGTGGGTGGTGGCGGGTGGTGGTGGTGGGTAGGTGAGTGGCGGTGGCGAGTGGGAAGTGGGGGTGGTGGCGCAAAGTGGTGGGGGGTGGTGGCAAGTGGGTGGCGGATGGCGGGTGGTGGTGGGTGGGTGGGTGACGGTGGCGAGTGGTGGTGGTGTGTAGTAGTGGCAGGTGGTGGTGGGTAGGTGGTGTGGTGGGTGGTGGTGGTGGTGGTGGTGGTAGGTGTGGGTGGCAAGTGGTGGTGGTGGTGGTGGTGGCGGTGGTGGGTGGGTGGGTGGGTGGGTGGCAGTGGCAGTGAGTGGTAGTGGTGGTGGGTAGTGGGTGGTGGTGGCAGGTGGGTGGCGGGTAGGTGGTGGTGGGTGATGGTGGTGGTGGTGGCGGATGGGTGGGCGGGTGGTGGATGGTGGTGGCAGGTGTGTGGTGAGTGGTGGTGGCGGGCAGTGGATGGTAGTGGCGGGTGGTGAGTGATGGTAGGTGGTGGCGGGTGGATGGCAAGTGGGTGGTGGGTGTTGGTGGTGAGGGGTGAGTGGTGGTGGCGAGTGGGTGGCAGGTGGGTGGTGGTGGAGGGTGGTGGGTGGTGAGTGGTGGTGACAGGTGGTGGTGGGGGGTGGGTGGTGGTGGCAGAAGACGGTGGTGGAAAATGGTGACGGGTGATTGGCTAGTGTTGGGTGGTTAAAAAAAAAAAAACACTCAAAACTCAAAACAGAAATACATTTTTTTAGTTTACATTTTTTGGCCAAATTTATAAACTGAGATCACTGATTTATAAATCAAAAATTTACCAAACAAGTTTTTATTTGAGTTTTTTAAATTTTTGTAAATATAAACAGAAAATTGAAAACGTAAGTGTTACCAAATGGCACCAAATAAAACTATTCATCTAAACTTTTTGAAATTCGTTGCGGACTATTTATTTTTTGTTTTTATTTACTTGTCTCCTATCATATTTATTATATAAAATAGGGTTTCAAGTTTTCCTTTGATTAAATTTTTTTTCAATGATGATGATTTTATTTATTTATTTTCTATTTTTTATTTTTTATTTTTTTATGCAAGCAAAATCTAGTAGCATTTTTGTAAACACTTGACAATACCAAAGAAAACACTATTTGTATGCATAATCTTTTGACCACAAACATTTTTTTAATTTGAGATTCTTGTACACTACATTCGTCTAATCGTCTTATTTTTATTTTTTAATTTTTCTAGGTTACCCGTAGAATTAAATATAGTAAAAGATTTTTGTCTAAATTTTTCTAAATAAACAATACTTCTATTTTCTCAAATTGTTAAATTCTCAAGATTTTTTTCAATTTGGAGTTTTAAATGCGGTGGATGTTGAGGCGGAGAGCCATCTAAGTGGTAGTCCTTTTAGGAATGAGGAATGGATGGTCTCAAGTGTTATCCTAGACAGAATTAAGTTCTCTAGCAACTTAATGGTTTTTTAAGAACATTTAAATATAGATCTTCAAGATCTATTTATATATTTTAATTAATGATTAAATTTTTAATTGTACATCATAGTATAGTCCTTACCTTTTCTCTTCTTTTCATTTCTGCTTTCTTTCTCTCCTTTGCTTCACCCATCTTCATCTTCTTTTCTTTAGAAACTCGATGGCATATATATAGCATGTCACGCCCCCAAAATAATATAATAAAGATAACTCATATGCGGAATAAATATGAGAAATAACATGCTTTCATACATCAGAGTTTACTGTTTAACAAACAATTAAATGTCATGTAGGCTTACATCTTTCCAAGTCATTGCTTGGTTATACAAATTGAGTCTCACTCATTACATCTTAAGCCATTGGCTTTACAAATACCAACAAACACACAACAATACATAATAAAGAAGCTCTTGCTTCCAGAAGCTCCATCCATGCTATTGCCTTGGAGAAAACACCTTATTTGCACCTAAAAAATGGTATTCTCTTATATGGTGAGCCAACAGCCTAGTAGACATAATCTAACACAATTTATGAAGTTTAGCAAATGTATAAATATCATGTATATAAACAATACCGATATGGAAGCGTCCACGAGGCCTAAATATCCATATGTCACTAAGGCCATTCTTATCCCATTTTCCAACTTATATATGTTACTCAATTCATGAGTTAAATTTATTATCTTACAATCAACCAAAATGAGACTACAACTCAATGGTTCTCTAATTATGCAAAACACACACATAAATACTTCAATCCTGCCATTTTACGGATATTTCGTCCGCGGGAACCAGCACCCATGTATAATAGATTTTGGGTCTTTCACACAGGACACTCAGGCTAGCTTGCTTTAAATGGGGTCCATCCCCTTTCTCCTCCTAAACAAATACACATATGCAATGTATTAATAAATATAATCATATATGGAGTACATCCTTATTTCCTCCCAATAAACATACATATACAATGTATTTATAACATCATCAAATATGGAGTACATCCCCTTTCTCCTCCCAATAAACATACATATACAATGTATTTACAACATGGTCATATTCAATGACACCAACCATAGATTAGCATTACATCGCCTAGTTCTCATGCAATTTCTACAACAATCATAGCTATCCTTCACCGATAGCCCAATACAATTATTTCCAAGATATATTCAATATCGGATTTAATAGTTTATTCAAACTTCCGTAGGTGAAATAATACATATCCAATATCACCATTTATATCAATAATCATCCAATTTAACATATTCAATGTCAATTCCAATTATTTACACAAAATAATCATTTTATCAAATTAGGGCAAAAATCTCCATTTTTTTCCAATATTAACCCAAATACCCAAAATCAACTATTTTGGTACACCAAGAATTTATATTCAACCCCAAACATCATTTATCTCATATACATCAAAAACCCATCTTTTCATTTTACACCAAAATCTTAGATTTGTTCAAATCACAACCAAATCTCATCATCTATACACAATAGCAAATAACCAAGCTAAAAACTATACTAGAGTGTAGAAAATCCCTACCTCAAGTTTGAAGAAGAAACAAGTTGAAACCCCAAAAATCAACGATACTTAAACTCGATCTCCACCGCACACAACGTAGCCCGCCTAGATAACCAACTTTGATGAAGGACTTGGATCTAAATCCCAATGGATTTGGAGAAATCAAAGATCTTGTGAGGTTTTTGGTAGGAAACGTAGAGAGAAGGGAGAGAAAATGTTTTTAGAGAGAGAGAGAGAGATATACCAAAAAGTGACATTCAATCAGCTCAAAGAGAGAAGAAAAGGAAAAATTCCGGATCTACTTAACTTCCCGCACCTCCAACCGCACCTGCCTTTTTAGTAGTGTGCTTCAACCCCCCTGCCCTGTTTTCCGCACGTGCGGCCTCATTCCCTACACGTGCGGACAAGAAACTTCGAATGCATTTTGTATTTTTGTTTTTAGGGGCGCTGCCCCTCAACCCCGCCAAGGGGCTCTACCCCCTGGACCCTTGCGAGCTGATCAGTGACTCGACCCCCGAGTCTTGCCGCCTTGATCATGAAGGGCGCTCATGGACCCCCACGATTGCGCTCGACCCGACCGCCCAATCGAAGTGGCAAAACATAAAAGAAGGATCGAAACTGGGATTGCTACATAGCAAAACGTGAATAGCGAAAATACTATTCCTACTACCATTTCATTTACTATATTCACAGTTAACACTATTTCATCACTATTCCATCTACCACATTTATCGTGGTCAGCCACAAATTTCACAACACTCCCCTTGGATGACTATACACCAAAAATATGCCTCATTAAAAACTTTTCACGGAAAAATCTGGTGGGATAAAACCCCTAGGCAAAGGGAAAAGAGTACAATATTCTTGTGTTCCATAAAGTGATATTGGATACATTCAGATTCTCTCATTAAAATCTTACTAAAGATAACCTTAGTTAAAGGAAAAAGAATACAATCATTAATATGATGGCTCCTCCTCTGCATAACTGATTTTTGAGTCGACGCATTCCAATGAGATGCACTAGTTTCTTGAATGTTATCGAGAGTAGTATCTTTGTGAATAAATTTGCCAGATTTTCACTTGACCTTATTTGCTAAGCATCAATATCTTCGCCCTTCTGGAGCTCGTGGATATAAAAGAATTTTGGAGAAATATATTTAGTTGGTCATATTTGACATAGCCTTGTATGATCTGTGTCATACATGCGGCATTATCTTCACACAATATTGTCAGGATGCCTTTGATTGCGGACATTCCATGTTTTTTCTAAATATAATGAATCATCGATCTCAACCAAATACACTCTCTGTTGGCTTGATGGATTGCAAGTATTTCAAAGTAATTTGAAAAAGTAGCAGTTAATATTTGCTTCACAGATCGCGAAGAAATAGTTATAACACAACATAAAAATTTTATGACTTTTAGAAGAAGTTATACATGGCATTGCTGACTGTACTGTACATATTAAACAACGTGATCAAATTCACCATTAAAACAATCATTCTTCATTAGATGACCAGATTTTTGAGAAGTGGATTTCATCAACAAATCTTGTAAAATTTTGTCTATCCATATACATTTTATATTCAATTATGCATTCCTAACATTATTGTTGAATATAGGAAAGCATTGGAAACAACAACCATAATGAAAAGAAAAACTTACAAAAATAAAAAAATTTGTACAAAAATATATTTGGTTTGAAATTTTCAAAGATGATTTTTTAAGTTTTCAATTCGTATTTTTATATTTTAAGTAATTTTTAAAAAAATATTTTAATCAATTTGTTTTTTGTAAGAAAATTATTGAAAAGTCAAACCTAAAGAGGGTACAAGGCATAAGGTACAGTGGATATTTTTTTGTTGGTGACAGGTCCACTCTTTGTGAAATATTATGGTGAGAAGTAGATTTTATTATTTTGGAGGACATTTTATTTATAATTTTTCTATTAACTTTTTTTTTTAATTTACTAACTTTTTTGATTATCTGTTCCAATTTATATCTATCTGTTCAAAATTTTTGCTATTTGTTCAGTTTTTTCCTAATTGTTTAATTTTTTAATCTTTTCAATTCAAATTTCCTTTATCTGTTCAAATATTTGTCCAAACAAAATCTATTTGTTAAAATTTATTTGTTAAAAAATTCTACTTGTTCAAATTGTCTGTTAAAATTCTATAACATTTTTTTTATTTGTTGAAAATAAACCTAAATTGAACCTGTAAACAATAAAATTTCACATTAAATTCATAAAATTGAACGAATAGAGGATTCCAAAGAAAAAGAAATCAATCTATTCTTGATTCTCTTCCAAACCAAACAATAACAAAATCTCTCCGACGAGATTTGTTGGGATATTATCATCATGATCATCATCAACAATAAAAACAACAACAACCTATCTGTTTAAAGTGTTGTACAAATTGTATAATTAAATAAAACCAAATAGATTCATATCTAATAAATTAAATGACAGAACATGAAATCATGGGACTAAATTATACAACTCGATGAACAAAAATACTCAACAAAATAAAATGGTAAAATAAAGCAAACCGAAGCCTCACTACAAAAAAACACACCTTTGGCGACTAAATTTTTAGTCGCCAAAGGTCGATTTTTAGTCGCCAAAAGTGGCTGTTTAACCTTCCCCGACTAATTTTTTTGGTCGCCAGTTTTGTCGCCAATAAACGGTCGCAGAAGGTTTTGGCGACTAATCTGTCTTTTTGTCGGCAAAAGGCAGGTTTTTAGCGACTAAAGGTTTGGTCGCCAATGCTCAATTCCATTTTCGGAAATTATACCTTTGGCGACTAAAATTTTAGTCGCCAATAGTTAACTTTTTTTTTATTATTTATACAATTGCCACTCTTTTGGCGACCAAAGTATTTTGTCGCCAAAAGCATTTGTCAAAAAAAAAACCCACAAAGGTCTTTTGCCTTAGGAGCTCCCAAGGGTTTCGAACCTGCGACTTCAACCTTCCAAGCCTTAAACACAACACGCCACCCACTATGCCACTCAACCATCTCATGATTATATGTGCAATATATATTATTTATATAGTATAATTACGCTATGAATACAAAATAATATTTTATAAATATAATTTTTTAATTGAATTAATTTACGTAAAAATAAATTATTTCTTGAAAAAAATTTGGCCACTTTTGGCGACTAAAACAATTATTTAGTCGCTAATTGTATTATTTTGGGCTACTAATTATTTATTTGTCGCTAAAAAAAGTTCCAATTAAAACTCAAAGACTTTTGGCGACCAAGCCTAATTTTAGTCGCCAAAAGCCTTTTGGCTACTAAACTGAATTTTAGTCGCCAATACTCGCTTTTAGCTACTAATTTTTTTTTTGGTAGCCAAAAAGCTTCACTTTCATGACCAATTGTTTTAGTCGCCAAAACACCTATATTCGGCGACTAAACTATTTTTAGTCGCCAAAAGCTATACTTTTGGCTACTAGCATTTTTAGTCGCCAAAAACCGTCGCCTTTGGCTACTAAAATTGTTTTAGTCGCTAAAAACCCTGTATTCGGCGACTAAACTTACTTTTAGTCGCTAAAACACCTATATTTGGCGACTAAAGTCTTTTAGCCGCCAAAAGTGATCAAATTTGGCTACTAACTCACTTTTAGTCGCCCATTGGCCTACTTTCAGCGACGAATTTGTAATTTTTGGTCGCCAAAACTGCATTTTGTTGTAGTGCCTGTGTGATACCACAGTCTCCTTAAAACAGATTAGTCGCCTCACCGTGGGTGTTGGAGGTATATCGATACGACGGTATAGACCCGTTAACACAGAAGCACCTTCTGTTTAGCTCCGGCGAACTGACAATGGCAGTACTCTCTCACATAGGAAGAAGAATATAGGAGCAGACTGACTGTATAATATAGAAGCCAAAAATTTTGTATAGAAACCATGGAAGATGGCCTCCTTTTAAACACAATAGGGGAGAGAGAAGGAGCCTCCTAGCCATGAAGGCTAACAACAAATGCAGCCAATTACTCCTGCAAAACTGATGGAGTAATGTGCAAAACTGATGGAGTAATTCACAAAACTGATGGGGAATAAGTGTGTGAGTTACACACTTTATATACATATGTGTATATATCTGCAACCACTACACAAACTTAGCCCAAAAAGATTAGATTGATGAGCCACCAATTTGGCCCAACCCAAACCTAACCCATTCCAGCAAGCCTCAAGCCTCAAGTCCAAGCCCAAGTCTAAGCCCAAGTCCTAAGATCCATAATCCATGACCCATGACCCATGACCCACGGATCATGGACTACGGACTCAGACCTAGCCTGGGGGGGGGGGGGGGAGACAACACATCTGCATGTGTGTGTGGCAATTTTTGCATAACCAACTTAGACTATAGTTTTGGCCCAAGCCTATCCTTGAAGCATCCATAACTACCTTCATTCGGAAAATTTGGATGCCCTAAAGGGCTCATGCCCTTGTCAAAATCTTCAGGTTTAAATACCTATCAAAATTTTCCTCTACAATCAATATGGGATTGGTAGTTATACATAATTCTCAATACCTCATTCAGGAAGCCAACCTTATGAGACAATTTCTCATTCAATTCTTAATGATTTTTTGTCATTCTTTTTGTGGTATAAAGATCTTGTTACAAAGAATTTAAACCCATTTGATTCCACATCAACCGGTGGTTGAGACGTACTTTAATTTCACACTAAAGTCACCATAAAAATATTTTTTTCCAACAATCCCCCACATGAATAAAAAATGACCGAATAAAGAAAATGGACAACGTTTAACAACAAAGACTCGGAGAGAGAGCACACAAACTAACCTTACATTAAAAAAGGTAGCTGGTGGCCTTAAACCTCTCGTAGTGAAAGTCTATCGGATTTACTGGCTGACCAGTGAACGTAATGTCTTGAACTGTTCTGCTATTTGTGTAAACTGAGACAATAGAACTCAAACAGGAGTTAGTCTAACCATTGTTCTTGTTCTCACTGGTGTGTCTGGTATGCCCTGGAATACTAGCTTGGTTCAGTGAGTGTTTTTAAAGAATTTAGCCTTATTAATTCTTAAAGAAGCAGGCCTACTTCGTACTCACACAAGTGACCTATATAAGGTATCTGATTGTACCATGGTTGATTCTCCATCTCATTTAGGTCATTAAAAGCATTAGCTTAACGTTCCACCCTTACAAAGTATCACTATATAAAGGAATAAGTAAGAGGATTTACCTCTTCAATGACTCACTCGTTAACGCAGTTAAGTTCTCCCTTTCAACTTAGATCTTGGAATCTCTAGTCAGCTAAGTTGGGTTTTTTGTTCTGGTAACATCTATTAAAGGCCTTAACCCCATTCCTCTTGATGAAGTTTCTACTAACTCTCGAGCTAACCCTTTGGTTAGCAGATCCGCAATGTTGTCCTTAGATTTTAAATAGTCTAGAGAGACAACTCCATTAGAGAATAGTTGTCTTATGAAATTATGTCTACAACGGATATGTCTAGACTTTCCATTATACATATTATTCTGTGCCCGTTCAATCATCGATTGGCTATCATAATGAATACAAATAGCCGGCACAGGTTTCGACCAATATGGAATATCTTTAACGAATTGGCAAAGTCATTTAGCTTCTTCAGTTGCTTTATCCAGAGCAATAAACTCAAATTTTATCATTGATCTCGATATACACATTTGCTTAGAAGATTTCCAAGACACGGCTGCCCCTCCGAGGGTAAACACATAACCACTAGTGGATTTGGAGTCTTTTATAGTAGATATCCAATTTGCGTCACTATACCTTTCTAGTAGCGTTGCGTATCTGGTATAATGCAACCCATAATCTTGGGTGTAGCGTAAATAACCTAACATCCACATAATGCCTCTCTAATAAGTAGCATTCGGATTACTCGTGTATCTACTAAGCCTGTTAACAAAGTAGGCTATATCTAGCCTTATAGAACTCATCAGATATATCAAACTCTCATTGACCCGAGAATATTCTAGCTGAGAGACACTCTTACCATTTTTCTTGGTTAAATATAGAGTCAAGTCTACTGGTGTCCTAGACACGCTCGTATCTAATTTACCAAATTTCTCAAGTACCTTCTCAACATAATGGGATTGAGAAACCACCAGATGTTTTGGTATTCTTAATACCTAGAATCGCATCTGCAAGACCCATATCATTTATGTCAAACTTAGACTTTAATAATCTCTTGGTAGTTATAATCATTTCATTATTACTACCTGTAGACACCCCGTTTTTTTATTATCCTTAAGACTTGGGTGCTTTATTCTGAACACTTGATGATGAAATATTATAATGTGCAATCTTTCGAATCTTTAGCAAAAGAATTCAAATTTGAGCTCTAATCCTAACCTTACACCCCATTTTGACCTAAATGTTTTGGACCCTTATAGACACCCCATTTTTAACCGTCCTCAAGACTAGGACGTCATCGTTTGGACACTCGATTGTCATCTGTGTTCGTGTTCGTTTTGAGTTCCTGAAGGTTTCAGTTGTGTGCCTTGCCTTGGAGCCTCTCAACTTGTTTGATTTGTGCTTGGTTGTGGACCAAGAGCTTGTGGCTTTGTTACTGAGAGAAGAGGGTGGCCTGCTGGCTAGCCCTACAGTCCATCGGCCAGGCCTTATGTCCATCGGCCAAGTTTTTTTTCCATCGGCCATAAGTTGTGGCCGGTCGGCCATATTTTTTGGCCAAGGCCTTTTTGTTTGCTTTTGCAGATATTTTTGGTGCCAGCTGTTGGCCACAGAAGGCATCCTCCACACACGTGTATGGAGGGATTGTAACAAGCTTCTAGCTTGTCAAACAAGCTTGAGGCTTGTAATTCTATATAAGGGAGGCTCCTCTCCCCTTCTAGAGGTTCAAAAAATTTGAGAGTTGAAAATATCTCTCTCTCTCTAGAATTCTTACTCTGTCTCTATATTTATGCTATATTGAGCCTTAAAGTGTATTTTCTCTTCACTTTTGCACTACAACACCTAGTAAAACACCACCATCATTGAGCTGAGGTTCTTGAAGGTCATACTTGGGTTCTAAAAAGCTGGTTTTTACCTCAGAAGTTGCTGTTTTGCTGTGGTTCTTCAAGGGTGAGTGGTTACCCTCTTTAAGCTTTGTTTTGTTTAAGTATTTGGCCATCCTTGCATGCTCTTTTAGGCCTAACTTGCAACTACAAAAAGTTCCTTTTTTAAGTGCTTAGAATGGTTGTTTGAGGCCTCTTTGGTGTTGAGGGTGTTCTACTCTCTTGTGTGCCTCATTTGCTTAGGCTTGGTGCCATCTTTTAAGGCCTTTGGGATCACCTTTGTTTAGCCTTTTCACCACTAAATTCCAGAGGAATTTTAGTGGTGGAAAGTGGGTTTTGAGACCCAAAATGGATGGGGGTGGTCCCCCCCTTTTGTGCCTTGTTTGCATGTGTTGTTGGCTTAACACTTTGGCATGTTTTTCTACCCTCTTGAGGCTCTATCTTAGCATGTTTTAGGCCTCATTTTTCCATGATATACCTTTGTTTTGGGTTGGTTTGGCCTCATGTTGTTTGCTTTTTTACACTTGTAGTGTAAACTTGTTTACTAGCCTAACATGCTTCATAGGTTAGCTTGTTATTCTAGCATGTATTGACTTCACTCTAGCATGTTTTTTGGTGTTAGTTTGGCATGCTTTAACTCTGATTTTAGTTGGTGGGGTCATCTCTTGCTTGGTCTTTGTACTTGTAGTGCAATCCTCCTTGTAGGCTTAACATGCATCATGCTTTGTGCCCTTAATTCTAGCTTGTTTTAGCTCTTCTCCAGTAGGTTCTTAGCCTTGTTTTGACTTGCTTAAACTTTGTTTGGAATGATCTTGGCCCTTTGGGGCTTGCCTTGTGTGGCTATGGTGTAAGTGCCTTAGCTAGTCTTGAGTTTTGGGCACTCTAGCATGCTATATTTGTGATGGTTGCATGTTTTGGCATCATTTGGTATGTAATTTCAGAGCATATACATGTGTCACGGTCTCACTTCTTTCACACCTTGAGAGCTTTTGAGAGTTGTGCTTTTGTGCCTTACTTGTGAGCTACCAAGGGAGTATGATTTTCTACTCCTTTGAGCCTTAGTTCCTGCTTGTTTTTGCCACTGATTTGCCATGATATAGCTCTATTTTGGGCTGGTTTGGTTGTTTGTGCATAGTATTGCATAGTCCTAGGGTTGTGCACCTCACTAGCTTTAATTCTTGAGTCCTCTAGCATGCTTTGCTTGGGCTATTTGCATGATATATCATCATTTGGCATATGATTTCAGAGCATATAACCTTGTCATATTCTCATGTTTATCACTCTTTAAATGTGTTTGAGAGTTGTGCCTTTATGCCTTGCTTGCGAGACACGAGTTGAGTATGCATTCCTTGCTTTTCGTGCCTAAGTTTTGTTGAGTTTTGGCCACTATTTTGAAGTATCTTAGGTCTGTCCATGTGTGGTTTGACCATTCAAGATTGATAGTGCATGCCTCATGTGTAATATATTTCACTAGCTTTGATGCCTTAACTCCTTAACATGTCTTGCATGCATTGCTTACATGATAGAGCCTTGTGCATGCCACTTTAGCATTGATAGATAAACATGTTGTTTGCATGTGTGTTGCATTGCATGTGTTTGGATAGGACGTTAATCCAAACACGAGGAACGAGGGATGTTTCATACTAAAAGTGATGAAACGTGACTCATTCCTTAAGTCACCGACACCTTGGCTCATGCATGATAGGGTGGAGGTTCATCGAGTCTTGTTTATGCATTCATTAACATTGTGCAAGATTGACTCTTTGGCCATCATGCATCGATATGCGTGATTAGTGGCTTGAGAGCTGAGCACTACACTCATTTGAGCTTGAGACATGATAAGGAGTGTGGTTGCACAAACATTCCCTTGTAAATACACTGCCATGCCTCTGGTTGTGCTCTGTTGCAGCAAAAGGAGAAATTACCGGAAGAAGTGGCCAACCGGCCACCAGAGCAGCCGACCGGCCATCAAAGCTTGCCGACTGGCCATCATTACTGACCGATGGCCACCATCTCTAGCCGATCATCCTTCAGCATGTTCCTGAGATGGGTCAAAAGCAATTTGGAAGTTGGCATAATTTTCAGAAGTCCAAAAGAGTGCAAATAGAGGCATCTTGAGGCATGGTAGTGGATTTTCGAGAGGAAGCCGACCGAGCATGCATGTCCCTCATCCTTGAGGCCATTTAATCGCTTTTGTTAACTTAGAATAAGTTAGTGTAGACACCCCATTTTTGACCGTCCTCAAGACCTGGACGTCACCGCTTGAACACCCGGTGATTATCCATGTTCATGTTCGTTTGGAGTTCCCGGAGTCCTCGGTTACGCGCCTTGCCTCAGGACCTCCGAACTTGACTGTTTTGTGTCTGGTTTTGCACCAAACACTTGTGCTCTGCCTTGGAGGGGCAGGGAATGCCTTGTGAGGCATCCCCACACACCACCGGCAGTGGCTAGAGGCCACCGGCTGGTTGGTGTTGCCATCGGCACTATATTGTGCCGGTCGGCACTCTTTTGTGCCGGTCGGCAGTCAATTTTGTCAAAATGACAATTTTGCCCTGCCGACTACTGTGCAGTTGTTTTTTCAGATATTTTGAAGCAGCTGTGTAGCATTTGTTTCCCCTCCATACACGTGTATGAAGGGATGAGCTCTTGTTTTGCTTAGCTTGTAAGCTTGGTTGCCTATAAGAGAAGACTCTCTTCTCTTGGCTGAGGGTTAGCAAAGTTAGACATCTTTAGAGAGAAAAGACAGAGAAGAAGCTCTGGTTCTAGGTTAGAAGTTTTGTATCTATCCTATCTCTCTTCTTCCCTCTTATTTGTACACTAGGTGTTTGTGACTTACTATTGTTCATCAACAGCTAGTGTTTCACCTTCCCTTGGCTATTGAGGTCCCAAGAGGTTGTTCTTGCTGTTCTTGACTGATTTGGAGCTCAAGGAAGCAACAACATCAACATTTGTGAAGAGGTCTACAAGGGTAACAAAACTAGCCTTTTATTCCCCATTTTTGCATCTTATTTTTACCTGTCTTAAAGCTGTTTTTAAGCTTAGTGTTTAATACAAAAAAGTTCTATTTTTAGGCCCTCTTGATAGTTTATTAAGAGTGTTTTGTGCTTTGGGGAGGTTTGACCCCGCTTAGGCCTTGAAAAGGCCTCATTTTGTGCTATTTTGTTGAGATCCGGGATTTTGGTGTTGGGGTCTCTTCACCACTGAAATCTTGAGGGATTTCAGTGGTGAAGATGATGCCTTGAAGTCCCAAGAAGAAGGGGGTCACCCCCTCTCCTTGATGTCCTTGAAAAGGGCAAGTTTTGCCTCTTGAGGGAGCATTGTGCTTGAGTGTATGTTGAGCATGTATGGACTGTTATTCATGCTTAGGATATCATGATTTAACATTGCTATGTGTTGGTTTTGGTCCCTTATGCATGCTTAGCATAGTTGCCATGTAATGCCTTGTATTGCCTTAACATACCTTAGGTTGTTAGCCCTAATTTGAGCATGCTTTAGGCTTAGCCTTATGAATGTTTTGTGCTTATTTTGACGTGTTTTAGCTCTGTCCATAGTCATTTGGGTTGATCTTGGCATGCATTATATAGCCCCTTTGCATCTTAGGCTTGCTAGCCTTTGAGCATGCATATGTAGCATGTGTTGCTTACCTCATTTTGATGGTTTGGAACCATTGGGCATGTCATTTCAGTCCCTTTGGTGTGCTTGTATGCTTGCCTTAGTTGCCTCTTTAATGCTTTAAAAGCATGTATTGAATGCTCCATGTTTTGGTCATTGTGCATGCCTTTGGTTTCAAGCCTCTTAGATGTCATCTAAGTAGCCTTTTGGCTTTGTTTTAACATGATAAAGACTTGTTTTTAGTTGTTTAATGCATGCCATAATTGTCTTGCATAAGTATAGTTCAATGCCTCATTGACTTGCTTTAAGTCTTGAACCATTTGCATGCTTTGTTTGGCTTATCTTGAGTTGGTTTAGCACCACACTTCGACATGATTTTAGAGCTCATGTTGCATGCTAATCATCCATGTTATCTCATTCCAAGTGTGCTTGAGAGTGGTTTGTTTAATGCCTAAGTTATGTGCCTTAACATGTGTACATGTGCATGTGTGTTTAGCTCTCATACTTAGCATTTTGGCCACTGATTTTAGGCCTATTTGGGGTTGCCTAGATCATGTTTAAGGCCATCATTTACTTGCTTGCATATTTACCTCATGTTGGCTTGTATGCTTTGCATAAATACATGGCATTGTTCATATTGCATGATAGTTAACATGACTAGGTTGCATTGCATCAACATGCATTCCTTGTCCCTTGATTTGGTGATGGGGATTGGGATTTTGGTTTGTTTGGTTTGCATGCATTTGAGATTGAAATTGCACACTTGATTCTTTGGGCCATCATGCATGGAAATGCGTGATTGGTGGCTCGAGAATCGAGGCACATGTCCCTTTGAGTCACAAATATGATAAGGGGCATGATTAGTGCATACATTGTTGGAATTACATTGCCATGCAAGTTTCTGCCCTCTGCTGCTGTGAGTTACAGGTTCTGCAGACATTCAGTGCCGGCCGGCAGTCTACCTATGGCCGATGGATTAATCTTGTGCCGGTGACCTCATGCTGATGCCGGTGGTGTTTCCCCTCAGCCGGTGATCCCCGAGTGCCTTGAAGTGGTTACGAGACTTGGCAGTTTTTGAAGAAAAGCGAGGAAATCAGAGGCATGGCGATTGCAATTCAGCGGAATCCAAGCGCCGTGCATTGAGCCCCGCCGGCATTTCTTTTTTTCCTTAGATTAATTAATTTGTTAATTTAATTAATTTGTAATATTTAATTAGCTTGCGTAGCTAATTATTTGTATTATTCTTTTGGTCCCTCCGAGCAAGGGCGTATTTGTAATAAGTGTGGGTGAGTGTGTGTATGTCTTCCAACCCCACGTCTTTCTTCCCTTTTATTTACTTGCTTATGATGGTAGATTAGGGCACGTTTATTTTAGCATACCTTATGCAATGCATGCGTGCATCCATGCATTTGTTGACATGCACTGGGCTCGGTACATCATGCAAACCGCATTGTATCTTCAATTTCTAACTTGAATGCGTGCATCAAATGATTGCATTTCACATGCCATTTTAGGGTTAGCCAAGCCTATCCTAATCACATTCTGTATGCGATGCATTAGTCACTCTAACATGAACTAGGACATGCATGTTTGCTAACTAGTTTATTGTTTTGGCACGGATCACGATGTAAGTATTTATGCTTTAGCATATCGCATGCGTGTGAATGTCAACATGACAGTAGGCTTACCATGTGGCTAAATGCTTATATGAGATAAACTGCTTGAATGGCTGTGGGTGGAGGTTGGATTGTTTGAGTTGGAAGAACTCATTGAAATCCGTGTTTTAGCCTACTTGCGAGTAGCAAATTCCAAAGCATTTTCAAAACGAACGGATACGCAATGTTTATTTCCAAATTAGGCAATCTAGTCTATACTTGTTTGCTGCGCGCATAACATAGTAATTCTAGGCTAATAATTGGAATAAGAGCATGTAATGTTTTCAAAATCGGATATCACAGTTAGTAGAGGCCGGTCTTCGGACCGGGCGAAAGGGGGTGCTCATAGCTGACCTTCCCCAATCGTACCCAAGCTCCCGAGCCAAGACCACTTTGGTGATGACAGACATGTGGCCTTGACCGCAGTCGGGGTTTCCTAAATTTCCCATTTTAAATATTTAGGTGGCGACTCATGTCCGGCAAAGCAGTCCATGTTTGGCACTACTTTTCAAAATCTGTTTTTCTTCAAAACGATTTGCCGGATTTGGACTCTTTGGTTCAGATTTAGAACCGACACAAATCGAGTCCGAACTGTAGTGACCCCAATATGAACGGAACGGACTTAACCCTCCCGGGGCGTTCGGGGACATCTACAGTTAGCTATTTCATTCATGCAAGTGTTGTAATTAATTAGTTAAAGTGTTTAATTAATTTAGTTGGTTTGTAATAGTTAGCTTAATTAGCGTACCTAGTTAGCTCTCTTCCATTCGAACCCTCCGTCGAGAGGGCAAATGTTATAATAAGTGTGCGTGTGTGTGTGAATGTTTTCCAACCCCACGTCTTTCTTCCTTTTACTTATCCGCTTTCAGTGGTTAGTTTAGGGCATATTTCAATAAGCATACCTTATAATTTGCATGCGTGCATCATTCATTTGTCTTACATACACCGGGTTCGGCGCATCATTCAAACTGCATTGTATTTCAATACCTACTTGAATACGTGTTTCAAAGCATGTTATCGAGTGTTGCATTCATATGCCATCTTAGATAGCTGAGCCTACTTAGTTGCATTTTGCATGTGTTGCATTAGGCATTGTTGACATAACTAGGATCATGCATTGATTACTAACTAGTTCTCTGTTTTGGCTTGGAGTACACTGTAAGTGTTTTCGCTTTAGCATCCTTGCATGTGTGTAAGTGACTGCCATGATAACATGCTTGCCATGAGGCTATTTGCTTAAGTGATTAACTGCTTGAATGCCTGTGGGTGGAGGCTTGATTGCCTGAATTGGAACAACTCGTTGATTGTGAGTTTTAAGCCCACTTGAGGTGGCAAAATCATGTTTTTTTAAGCCCATTTGAGGGTAGTAAATCCGCGCTTTAGCCTACTTGCGAGTAGCACTTTCAAACCATTTTCACAAACAAACATGAGTTGTTTTGTTCCAATTCTCGTGATCTAGTCTATACTTATATGTTGTGCGCATCACATAATAAGCTAGCTGAATAACCAGAATAAGAACACATGTTTTTTCAAAACAACATATCATGATTAGTAGAGGCCAATCCTTTGATCGGACGAGTAGGGGTGCTCATTTCATGACCTTCCCTCCTCGTACCCAAGTTCTCGAGCCGAGGCAACTTTGGTGATGACGGACACGTGGCCTTTGGCAAGAGTCAGGGTTTCCTAAATTTCCCAAAAATAAAATATTTAGGTGGCGACTCTAAAATCTGGAAAAACATTCCATGTTTGGCGCTTTTTGATTAAAATCAATATTCCAAAACGATTTACCAGATTTGGACTCTTTGGTGATTTATCAGTCTTACATTACACTTTGTGAGATTAGATACAGAACCGTGATAGGAGTCCAAACTGTAGTAGCTAGAACACAATTCGTGCCCTCGTACGCGAAGCGAGTTCGGGCGGTCTACAGTTTCTGGCGACTCTACTGGGGATTTAGAGAACTTGACTTGAACACCATGATACGTTGTTTTGTTTACACTTAAGTGTTTCTTTGCATTGCATTTGCATTGGTGCGCTTAGGACACCGTGTTTGCCATCTGCTATTCCTGAACGGTTTGCCGGAGGCTTGCTTGGAAAAGTGTGCCATAAGGCTGACCGATTACGGGCTCTGCCACGATAGGAACACAAACCTCGATTTTAACCGAGGCACCCTTTTTGACCATTCTACCTAGTTGCATATTGGAAGCTATAGTGACCATTCCAAACTAGGACAGGTTGCTTACCCGATTGTAGGTTGTTTGAAATCGCTGCGTGCATAGTGAAACCCTAGCTCCTGACAAGATAGGACAGGGAAACCCTACCCCTCCATAGGGGTGTTTTGGCTCTTACTTGCTTGCTATGTGCTTTTAGAGTGTGTCTCTACAGGAATGCATGTATCAGTTTACAAGTCTGAATATCAGTCTGAGGACATCAGTATTTGGGGGTATCAGATTCGAGGCAGTGATTTGGGGGCAGCGATCAGTGTTTGAGAACAGTTCTTTCAGCTTGTGATTATCAACTGTGTGTTGTGTTTATTTAAGCCAAAATGTTGTCTGTTTTTCTACTTGTTGTTCCCTTATTTTGCTTTATTTAACTTTTTGCAAGGTAGTATAGCATCATTGCTTTCGAGGAGGCAGTTTCCCCCAAAGCACTCTGGGTTAGAGGTAGAAGGCTTCATCGATCCAAGGATCTAGTTGACGGACAAGCAGTGTTCTTTTCATTACCCCCGGTTACAAGGCAAAGGGCAGTTAGGTAGGGAATATCAGTACATCAGTCGTTGGTTCAGTGATCATTGTCCACCCCACCAGTGAATAGTCGAGCTGAGGTTTCCATTTCTACCACAGAGAGAGATACACCTATTCAGTTAGATCAGCACCTTATGGCAGGTATGGAGGACATGATGCATCAGCTCCAAGAGACCACGCAAGCCATGCAGTGGGATGTTGCCTGCCAGGCCGAGGTTACTGCACGTCAGGCAGAAGTGGTAACTCAACAGGTAGAGCTAATTGCCAGACTTTAGCAACAACAGTAACCACAACAAGCCGGAGCATTTGCTTCGCATCCACCCCTACCCCCACCTAGAGTTCCAACACTCGGGGATACTGCAAACGTCCAGGAAGATACGGACGCTCTAATAGGGCCAGTCCCGCCACCAGTTCTACCACAGACTTCAAAGACACCGGCCTTCTCAACAGATACACCGTTTGAATCTGACATGGACCCAACCGCTCTGAAGATGAGTAAGCTTGAAAAGCTATTTAAACGGGCCCAAGGAGTTAACTCGATCCCGGACATAGAGGATGGTTACATGGATTCGGCAGTGACATTGCCAGACAGATTCAAGATGCCCCACATAGACCGTTTTGATGGCTCGGGCGACCCTATGGTTCATCTGAGGCTGTTCTCGGATATTTTGCGCCCGATGGGTTTGATGTGACTCCAGAAACTATCACTCTTCGGTCGGACCCTGTCGGGTATTGCGGCCATTTAGTACACCAAGCTGGAGGACTCAGTGAAAAAGAACTGGGAGGAGATGGCTGAGGCCTTTGTCACACAATATTCATACAACACCCAGATTGAGGTCACGACCCGTGATCTTGAAGCGACCAAGCAAGACTCGAATGAAGGCTTTTCTGACTTTGTCACTTGATGGATGGCTAAGGCCTCCATGATGACAACTCGGCCATTGGAGAAGGATCAGATAAGGATGGTTATGCGCAACCTCCAACCTAAGCTAATGCAAAAAATGATCGTCTTACCCCTTCCCATCTTTGCGGACTTACACGAGATTGGGGTACAGATTGAGGACACTATAGGCGGTCGATCAACCAAGGCGAGGAACGACCCAAGAGCATTTACATGCGGTTTGAATGCACGAACTGAGTAGTCTTTGCGGTTGCGGGAACATTTGATGTGGGCATGGTCACCACCACCACTCCAAAGACACCTACAGCTACACCCCTCACCGATGCGTTCGGTACCAGCTCACAAACAACCAAATACCCACCCCGGGGCCAGAGGACTTTTACCCCACTGTATATGCCTTTGTCCAAAGCCCTCAGGGTTCTAATTAGAAAGGGGCATCTGAAGCCTCTGGAACCGCGCTCACTACCAAATAACCTCCCACCAACCCATAACCCGGCCAAATATTGTGCCTTTCACCAACAACACGATCACGACACCGACCAGTGCTTCAGACTGCGTCATGAGATCTAGGATCTCATTGACAACAAGGTGATTGTGCCTCCAAAAAAGCCGAATGTCACCACCAACCCACTCTCACTACATAACCAAGCTCCACCACCTAAGCACATCAACCTAATCCAAACCGCGGCCATTCCATATGAGCCAAGCATATATATCCCACCCTCTCACCTACCCAAGCCTGAGGTGTTCATCCCAGACAGCATGGACTTGTGCATGTTGAGCATCTCCCAAACCGAACCTGAACCGGTGGTGGTGACTGTCGAAGACAGAACCAGGATGACTTTGGAGGCAAATGGGAATGTTGATTCAGAGTTTGAGGAATCTGGGAGCTTTACTGAGGAATCATACAACCCGTGTGGTTATATCGTGTCAACAGATCAGGTTAAGCCGAGGGTAGAATTGCCAACTAGCGCAGAAATCAGTGTGGTCCGGGAGGATGGACATGGTCAGGGGCTAGATGACCTAGCAGAGCTGGAAGAGGACATTGCAAATCTGCAGTTCTTCAACGAGCAGGACTCAAGAGATATGAACATCAACTGGTTTAACTTGGATGGATCAGCAGAGAATACGGGGTGGCTCAGTGACCAGCCAGATGTTGTTGAAGAATCTTAGCGAGCGAGGGGATCGAAGCAGGAACATCGGTGATTGGTCGGAATGGCCGAGTATCAGGGAGTATCGCTGAATAGCACCGGTGAGAAGAATTTTGCTCGGGATCCGGGCAGTTTGAGTACGGTAGACACTGAACAAGAGGCTGCATTGAAGCGGCTTGAGCAAGAAAAGATCAAAGATCTTGAGAGGGCTAGGAAGGCCAAAGCCCCTATGGGGACAAAATGTGCTGTGAGCACAGAAATAGTTGCAACAGAGCCGGATAGCTGTCTGTCGATTGCCGATGACATGTGATGGGAAGACGACGACTTACATCTTGCCCACACTGACGAGGACTAGGGGCAGAACCAACCAGATGACACCTGGTATATTGAGGAGGTCGACCATATGACCAGAAGTGGGCGGTATTTCAAGCCCCTACATTTGGATCAACCAGAAGCGTCCGGGAAGGACAAAGAGGCAGAGAGGCAGAAAGAAAAATTGTTGGATGAGGAGGCTGTACTGAAATAGCTAAAGAAAATTCAAGCAGACATCTCCATCTGGGGATTGCATATGGCCTCAAGGGTTCACAGACAAGCAGTCCTTTCTGTCATGGACAAGGCGAAACTTTCAATTGATACCACACCTGAACAGTTGGTAGGGCTGGTTTTCCCGGGAGGAGCTTCCCCGACCTTGACCTTCACGGACAAATAACTACTACCCGAGGGCTCAGATCATAACAAACCACTCTACATCTCTGTGGAGTATAGAGAGAAGTGGATACCAGTGGTCCTGGTCGACACGGGGTCCACAATCAATGTATGTTCATTGAGAACGGCGTATGCTATCGTGTTGAAGCCCGCGGATTTCGTGCCTACGACCCAGGTGATTCGGGCCTATGATAATACCAGTCGAGAGTTGATGGGGACCATACGAATTAAGACTCAGGTTGGTCCGGGGCAACTGGACACTGAGTTCCATGTCTTGGTTGTTCCAGCCACCTTCAATCTACTTCTCGGACGGTTGTGGCTGCACCAAGTGAAGGCCGTCTCTTCCACCTTACACCAAATACTGAAGTACCCCCACGAGAAAGGGGTGACAATCGTTTTTGGGAATTCTTTGATACATCCGCCGCCAGAGGTTTCTACACCAGTTCGGGAGATTAAGCATGGCACGAAGGATGTATTCTTGTCAGGATTTACCCTAGCTGAGGCCCAGGTTGTACAAGATATGCTAGCTATTGATGAGGGGCTATACGTCAGGGCACAATCTGTCCATCTCATGAACAAGCTTCAACACATGCCCGGAATGGGATTGGGGCGAAGTGGTCGGAAGGGCATCGCAGCATCGGCCGAAGTGCCACATAACCCATATACCTTTGTCTAGGTTATCTGCCTATCAAAGAGGATTGGGCGAGGAAAGGAAGAGAAATGGCCGGAAGAGCCAGGGCAAAGCAAGCCGGGAAGCACTATAAGTTGGTGCACCAACCTATCTAGAGGACCCTGAACGAACGCTTTGTTCGGGAAGGGGAATATTTCCCGTTCTGCGGCTTTCCGGAGCCATGGCTAAATGCAGAAAAGCGGCGCTTGCCCGGCTTCGAAATCTTTTTTGATCTTCAGTTGTTAGGGGATGAAGTTGCCGAAGAGCAGACAGACCCACCAGCTGAGGCTGAGCAGTGCAAGGAAGAAGAATTCGAGAGCACAGAGATGGAGAAAGGGATAGCGCTGGCTTGTCTCTTCTCAGATCCACAGATTGTACCGGAGTGCTTGGGAGATAACTTCTCAGTTTCCATGATTGGGGATGAAGCGGTTGTGTGCCCATCTTCAGGCATTCTCGATGCATCCATCGCACCCTTCCTCGTCTAGCAATACGAGGAGGGATTTTTATCGAGCAGTTCCAGATCAGGTAGTGAGTCAGAATCTGATTCCACTGAGTCTGTGGAGTCAGAATCAGATTCCAGCTCTTCTAAGTCTGAGTCCGGTATTCCTGGGGGTGATAACCCGAATGCCACTGTCCTGTTTGGGTCATCTTTTTCTTTTTCCTTTGAGTCTATTGTAACAGAGGAATCAGGTGGACTGGATGTTATTAATGAGAATGGTACGGCTGTGGCTTCCGAGTACTTTTCTGTGCCTTTAATTTATTGTATTAATCAAGACTTTCAAAATTTTGATGAAAACAATGAGGAAGACATTCCTCCAGTTTTGAAATATTTACTTGATCAAGAGCATGAGAGGGTTGTAAAACCTTTGGTTGATGAAATCACCTCAATTAACGTTGGTACTGAGAAGGATCCGCGGTCGGTCCAAATCAGGTCCACATTGTCTTCGGAGGAGCTTAGTCACTTTATTAAAAGATTTCAAAGATGTTTTCGCATGGTCCTACGAAGACATGCCTGGAATTGATCCTGATATTGTACAGCATCGGATCCCTCTTGACCTAGAGGCCCGACCTGTTAAGCAAAAGCTCCGAAGGATCCGGCCGGACTAGGCTCTGAAAATCAAAGAAGAGGTCATCAAGCAGATCGACGTAGGGTTTCTGTTGGTATCTGAATACCCTACTTGGTTGGCCAATATAGTTCCGGTGTTGAAGAAGGACGACAGAATTTGGGTATGTGTGGACTTCAGGGATTTGAACAAAGCCAGTCCGAAGGACGACTTTCCTCTGTTGCATATCGACGAATTAGTGGAGTTCCCTGTTGGGCATGCGCTGCTCTCGTTCATGGATGGGTTTTCAGGCTACAATCAGATTTTGATGGCACCCGAAGACAGGGAGAAGACTGCTTTCACTACCCTGTGGGGAACCAATTGTTATAGGGTGATGCCGTTTGGGCTGAAGAATGCTGGGGCTATGTATCAACGGGCTGCGACCACGATTTTGCACGATATGATCCATAAAGAGGTTGAGGGGTACGTGGACGACATGATTGTCAAGTCCAAGGAAAGAGAGGGCCACTACACCGCCTTGCAAAAATTCTTCCAACGGATCAAAGAGTATCAGTTGCGGTTGAATCCTCAAAAATGTACATTCGGTGTTACAGTAGGGAAAATGCTGTGGTTCTTGATCACACAAAGGGGTATCAAGGTTGATCCTTCTAAAATCAAGGCCATCTTAGAAATGCCACCACAGAGGACTAAAAAGGAGGTGCGAGGCTTTCTGGGTAAAGTGCAATTCATACGACAGTTTATTGTAAAATTAACCTTGACTTGTGAACCACTGTTTGGTCTCTTGAAGAAAGGAAAGAAGTTCCAATGGGATGACAGATACCAAGTCACTTTCGAGCAGATCAAGCAATATATACAGAACCCACCTGTGTTGTCACCGCCTGAGCTGGGGAAACCGTTGATTCTGTACCTGTCAGTGACCGAAACGACAATGGGCTGCATGCTTGCACAGGAGTCTGAGGACAAAGTGGAGAAGGCTATCTACTACCCGAGCAAGAAAATGCTGGAATACGAGACCCACTACACACCACTGGAAAAGGCTTTTCTGGCCTTGGTATAGGCTACCAGGAAGTTGAGGCACTACCTGTTAGCTCACTCTATAATACTGGTTTCAAGATTAGATCCCATTAAATATCTCTTCGAGAAACCGACACTTACGGGTAGGCTAGCTCGTTGGTTGCTTCTGCTTTCCAAATTTGATCTGAAGTACATGACACGCAAGTCAATGAAAGGGAGAGCGGTAGCAGAGTTCCTAGCCGACCACCTAGTTGAAGGGGATGAAGCAGTTGAATATCTGTTCCCTGACGAGGCCATTCTGCATGTCGAAGAAGAGACTTGGACGATGTACTTTGATGGAGCGTCAAACTAGTACGGGTATGAGATAGGGGTGTTGCTGATAGCACCCAACAATTCCCGTATATCCTTAGCTTTCAAACTCCGGTTCAAAATATCGAATAATGAGGCAGAGTGTGAGGCATGTATTGCTGGGCTGGAAGCCACCCTGGAACTAGGGGCAAAACGATTGGATGTCGTCGGGGACTTGAACCTTGTTGTATCACAAGCTAAAGGAGATTGGAAAGTTAAAGAAGAAAACATGAGAATCTATCACCAGACCTTGGATGTTCTGATTCCTCGGTTTGAAAAACTAAACTTCGCTCATTTGTTAAGAAAGAATAACTGGTTCGCCGGTTCATTAGCAACTCTATCTTCTATGATAGACATCCCTTTTGGAGTCCGAATGCGTCCGATCATCATTGAATAGAAATTCGTGCCAACCTACGAGTTGATTGCTGCCATAGATGAGGTACAAGATCAAAACCCCTAGTATTTCGACATCTGGAACTTCTTGGAAAAGGAGGCGTATCCACCAGAGGCAAACGCCAAAGATAAGAGGGCAATCTGAAGAATGGCTGCTCAGTTCATCATTTGCGGGGGTAAACTATACAAGCGGGGTCATCTCGGGATGCATAAACTGTGTGTTGACGCTGAAGAGTCCAAGCGCCTGATGGAGGCTATCCATGGAGTAGAGTGCGGAGCGCACATGAGCGGGGTGATGCTAGCTCGGAAGATCCATAGACAGGGTTATTATTGGTCAACCATGGAAGAGGATTGTATTGGCTTTGTTCGGCGATGCCACAAATGCCAGATCCATGCAAATCACATGAAAATTCCACCGTCGAAGCTGTACAACATGACTTCGCCATGGCCGTTTTTAGTTTGGGGGATTGATATGATTGGGGCTGTCACTCCGAAGGGGTCCAACGGGCATGAGTATATTCTGGTAGCGATAAACTACTTTACAAAATGGGTCGAGGCCCAATCTTACGCGGTGTTGAAGGCATCGCATGTTGCTAAGTTCATCAGAAACAATATCATCTGTCACTATGGAGTCCCGGATGAGATTATTTCGGATAATGGTTCCCACTTCAAGAAGGAGGTGATTGACTTGTTGGAGAAATACAACGTGGCTTTTCATAAGTCATCTACATACCGGCCGCAAACCAACGGAGCTGTTGAGGCCGCCAACAAGAACATCAAGCACATTTTGCAGAAGATGGTGGAAACCTACAAGGACTAGCTAGATAAGCTGCCATTTGCTCTTTGGGGCTATCGGACTTCAATTCGAACTTCTACTGGGGCAACTCCGTATTCCTTGGTCTATGGGATGGAGGCTATTCTGCCTATCGAAGTTGAGGTTCTGTCATTACGGGTATTGGCTGAGTGTCAGATAGCCGAGGTAGATTGGTAGCAGAGCATATTCGAAGAACTCATGCTGTTTGATGAAAGAAGGCTGAAAGCACTGTATCATGTCCTGGGTTATCAACGAAGAATTCCAAGGGCTTTCAACAAGAAGGTTAAGTCCAGGAATTTGAAAAAGGGAGATTTGGTGCTTAAAGACAACCGAGCTCCCATCCAAGACCCTAAAGGCAAGTTCAGACCTAATTGCATTGGTCCTTACATCTTCAAGTCTATCTAGTCGGGTGAAGCTTTCATTCTGATGGATTTAGATGGCCTTGAGTTCTCCTAGCCGAGTAACATGGACAAGTTGAAGAAATAGTATCCCTGAGTGGCTCGCTAGGCTGAAAACCCGAAAGGGTGACCTAGGCAAAAGTTTGAGCATGAAAAATTTAAAATAATAAAAATTGATCTCACAAGGTTGAAAACCCAGAAAGGGCGGCCTTGGCAAAACTTAGAGCGCAAAAGGAGAGTGTTAATACACGAGTGAACTTGAACCGAACTACGTAAGGCTTGATTCCCGTCTTCGGGATACGTAGGCAACTTCATTATGAAGTCCAGCTATAAACACTTCCTAATCGACTTTGTCCATGCGATCATGTTTGTCATCTTTGTCTTTTCTGCATTCAAGAGCTCGGTTGTGATCTCCAGTGCAGTGCTATTCAGACTAGGGGCAACTTTCCAGTTGCTGGATCCGGGGTTGTACATCTCAGTGATAGATCTCAGGCATGTCCAGTTGTGATCCATATCGAAAATGGTTTTTGAAAAGTTTTAATAAAAGTTGATTTTGTTCAAATTAATCTTTTTACGACTTAGACCATTTTTGGACCAAACGGAAAATTTTCAGTACCCACAACCTTCAATTACATTGATTTCAATATAGAGATCTCCTACTCTTGAATACAAATTGAAGTTGCTTTTTTATTACATTCATAAAGAAAAGTTGAAAGTACTGATTAAAGCAAATAAAATAGGGGCATAGTCAGGTGTTCCTGTGTCCTCTCCCAGAGCTGGTCGAAGCCTCTGACGCTAAAGTGGGCCCAACCTGCGCCTCTTCATCGAGCCAAGCTATGCACTCATCAGAGAGGGTGCAATTGAAACTAGGAGCGGGGGCCAGAAGCTCTCTCATCCTCCATGCCGTGGCATACCGAGCCAAATATGAGCCTCAGACTGGAAATGTAGTAGGGTACTCTACCCCATTTTCTAGGCAAGTCTGATCATGCCCAAACTGGCGCCGGATTCAGAACGAGAAGTAAAAGACACAGTGTGTCAAGCCAATCAGCGGAACGCCTGACTAGCGAGACATGTTGTAGCTCATCGCCGGTAGATTAAGCTAGGGGCAGCGCCAAGCAATGTTGACAGCGGCCAGATTGCACATCATTTGCACCACCATCCCTCATTCGGGGCATCAACTAGACGTCGTTGGAAGAAATAGCCGCGAGCTGAATATGCTGGGCATAAGTCTACCACCCTCAACTTGTCCATCAACCATATCTGGGGAGGGATGAAAAATGAGAGATTAAAGAGTAGAGAGGTGTACGTGGAGAGAAAAGTAAGAAAGGGTTTTAAGAGAAAAAATAGAGCCTGAGGGCCGAGTGATGTAAGGAATACACATGTGAGTAGGGAGGGAAACATTACCTACAGCAATAGTGGACTCCCCGCGAATCTAGTTGTCTCCCGGTGATGGAAGGCATCCAAACCCATCAGTGTCTCAGCTAGTGTCATGCCAATGTAGCTCTTGCCCTCTTTTAAACCTTGGGCAACCTCAATCAAACGGACGCTAGACCCACCAGAGCCTGGGGTAAGCAAGAAATGAGACAACATGCACAAGCAAAGCGCATGTCGCCGAAAACCCTGCCAGTGATAATCACCGCAATCACCGGCATCAGAAAACCAATGAATCAAGCTGGGGATGTCTAATTCTCCGTCGCGAATCAAAGACTGAGCGTCATGCAAAGTAAGCCCACACATCCGTCCTAAGGCTTGGATGTGGCCAAAACGGAGTTGGGGTAAGATCTCTTCATCTCGCTGAGATTCCATCAAGGCTTGGAAATCTTCAAAAGTGGGGTACATCTCTTGTCTGCCAAAGCTAAAAACATGAGTTACCGGAGTCTAACACCTAGCCGTGACATGGAGGAAAGGAAAATGCAGTAGGGTGCGGCTTAGCGTGAATAGTGCATTTATTTTGAAACCCTGAAAATTCAAATTTTCTGAGCCATCCAAGTTTGCAATCCAATTTGTGAGGTTTTGGACAAGAAATGCTTCAATTTGGGGCAAAAACAGAGTTGAAATGGAGAAACTACGAAGTTGGGGCTTTTGTAGAAGATAAGGTGTTGAGTGGAAGATAGGTGGCAACAATCTGGGTACTTTCTGCATTGATGGCCAACTGACCATCTTTGTAGCCGATCGGTTAGTTCTTGTGGCCGATAGCTCTTTCTGGTGGCCGGTGGCCTCCCACCTTGGCCGATGGCCTCTCCTTGTTCTCTGAGCTATCCATGTGTTGGAAGTGTTGAGAACTTGTTTCTTGTTCCACTTCGAATGCATTTTTGTGATGATTTTGTGAAGTCGTGCCTATGTTATTTCAATTTGTTTATCGAGTTGTTGCAATTTCATTTATTGAGTTGTATTTTGCGATGTTTAGAATGTAAAATGTAACACTTTTTCAATCAAAAAGTTGTTTTCATTCCATCATGGTTTCTTTTTTTACAAGAGTACAAGTTTTAAAGAACATAAAACTGCTTGAGGCTGTACAATGTGCAAAAACTATAGGCAAAAAGAGAAATAAAGCAAAAACAAAACGTCTGAACCAACGCCAGTCGCCTCAAGAGCGGGAAGCCTTCCTCGTCCTCTTCCTCGATGAAGGCCCAAAACTACTGCCATTAGCTCCGCTACCTGATTTTGAACCCGAGCCATCTCCAGCCTCATCTCCATCCTGAGACGACTCTAACTGTGGACTCACTGCCTCCTTGTCAAACTCATCATCATCTAGGACAGGCTCCCGCGAACTACTCCCAGTGTGAGCACGCCTAGCTCTACTTCGGCTGTGTGTCAGAGTCCCTCGTCCCGCTCCCCCTACTGCTCGGGGAGGCATTGAAGGTCTCGCTAAGGCGCCCGCTGTGGCTGGTATCTGGAATGGGACTTGAAAAGAACAATTTGGCAAATGCATCAGTTATGCTATGTGAAGCTGAGTATGGTATCAAATGCAGTATATGATTATAGTGTATGAATCTTTGTGGCGATATTCAAGGCCGTGGCGATATATGGGATCTGATGTGTATCGGTTGAGAGTGGTATATAAGTGTGGTGTATCAAATGTAGTATTGATAATGTGATGCATCAGATCAGTATGGAGTAGATTATAGAGGGTTTTGGAACGGAGGTTGAAAGAACTTACTGGAATACTGTAAATACTGAGCAGGTCCATCCTTGTCTGCATCATCCCCATCAGAGAAGCCGACAGCTTTAGAGCCTGCCCAGTGTACTCTATGGAAGCCTGCAAAACTGTTAAGGTAATTAGTAATCTGCGGAATATCAACTGAAATGAAATGAATGTACAGAATGTAAAGTATAGCATATATCGAGGTTGGGCCTCGAACTCCGACGAGCTCATGATCAGCTGGGGGAGGAGAGATGGGAATCTGATAAGTCTCTCCAGCCCGTCCTTGGCATGTCATAGTAGTGGGCAGGTTTGGCCACTCCGCCCTCTGTCTCCTCTGGGAAACCCTCTTACCGTGGGCCTGGGTCGCCCTGGATCCTCCCACTCCTCCTGCTGTGGCTACAGGTCTCTCTCTCTCTCACCTCAGCGAACACTAGCCAGAGGCTGCATGAGATATGTCTGGATAAAGACGGTGTAGTCGTCGTCGAGCCTGAAGAAGTCGGCATCCCAACCTATCATGAAATTGGTCATCTCCTGTGAGGTGTACCTCTCTGTAAACCTCATGTGTGAAGGAGGCGGCATCGGAACCACCGGCTCGGGTAAACCAAGGCTCTATTGCAGGAAGCGTTCACCCAAGTACCACGCTCGACAGACCAGACCCTCAAGCAAAACCCAGAATCGGGAAGTCTCTCGAGCGCCCATAAACCGGTCTCTAACTGCGTTAGGCAGCACTGCCCAGGGCTTCTAGGTGATCTGTAAATGACGCATATACTGGTGTGGACACCCCATTTTTGAACGTCTTCAAGACTTGGACGTCATCGTTTGAACACTTGGTGATCATCTATGCTCGTGTTCATTTTGAGTTCCCGACGGTCTCGGTTGCGTGCCTTGCCTTAGGATCTCTCAACTTGTCTGTTTTGTACTTGGTTATGGACCAAGCACTTGTGTTTTTCCTTCTAAGGGAAGAGGGTGGCTTGTTCGCCATCCCTGCAACCCATCGGCTAAGGCATTGTGCCATCGGCCATGTTTTCTTGCCATCGGCCATAAGTGTTGGCCGATCGACACTCTTTTTGGTCGATCAGCCATATTTTTTAGCCAAGACCTTTCCATCTGCTTTTTGTAGATATTTTGTGCTAGCTGTGACAGCTGGTGGGCACAATTCTTATCCTCTATACATGTGTATGGAGGGATTGCATTCAAGACTCAAGCTTGTTCAACAAGCTTAAGAATTGAAATTTTATAAGAAGGGAGCCTCCTCTCCCTTTCTAGAGGTTCTGAGAATTTGATATACAAGTTCTATATATCTCTCTCCCTATATTTTACCTCTCTCTCTTCTCTTACCTTGGTTTGTGCCCAAAAGTGTAAATCCTTCACACTATTGCACACAAGCACCTACTAGAACACCATGCTTTTGTTGTTGAGGTATTGAGGAGTTGGTTTTAGTGTTTTTGGAGTGGTTTAAGCTCATAAAAGCTGCTGGAGTTGTGTTCTTGAAGGTATTCTTCAAGGGTGAGATTCTAGCTTTTAATCCCCTATTTTGGCTTAAGCTTTTAGGCCTACTTGTATATTGTTTTAAGCTTAACTCTAAACTAAAAAAAGTTTTGATTTTTCATGCTTGTGATGTTTGTTTAAGGTCACTTTTTGGTTGGGGGTGGTCTACCCCCTCTTAGGCCTTGTTTGGCCCTGTTTTGCGCCATCCCTTTTGGCTCTTGTTCTAACCTTTGCATGACCATTCTACCACTGAAATCAAGAGGATTTTTAGTGGTGGAAAGGTGGTTTTGGAGTCTTGAATAGGAGAGGGACACCCCCCTCTCCTTGTGTCTCATTTGCTAGTATAAATGGCTCATAATAGTAGCATGTTTGCTTGGCATGTTTTGGCCCCATTTCAGCAACTTTTTTGTGTTATCTTAGCATGCTATACCTCTGTCTAAAGTTGGTTTGATAGCCCCTTACATGCATCATGCACTTGTAGTGTAATCCTCTCTATTGCGTTAACATGCATCTTGCATTTGGATCATCATTCTTGCATGTTTTGGCTCAACTCAAAGAAGCTTTTAGTCATGTTTTACCATGCTTGAGCTCTGTTTCTTGTTGTTTTAGTCATGCATGCATTGTTTTGTATAGCCATGGTTCAATCTAGCTTGTTAGCTTTGAGTGTCCAAGTCATTAGCATGCATTGCTTAGACCATTTTCATGATTTGGCATCATTTCATATGTGATTTCAGTCCATGTAGTGTAGCCATACACTTGCATTTGTCATCCTTTCAATGCTTTGAAGAGTTGGTGTTTTATGCCTTAAGAGTGGACCATTGTGCATGCCTCTATGCTTAGGCCTTTAGGATGCCATCTCAGTGGGTTTTTGGGCTTATTTTGACATGCCATAACTCTGATTTTTATTGGTTAAGTCATGCCATGTTTGGTTTTAATAGGTGTAGTGTAACACCCCTTGGTAGCCTTGTATGTTTCATGCTTTTGGTCTTTTGTTCTAGCTTGTGTTGGCTAGGTCCATGCATGTTTTAGACTCACTTTGGTATGCTTTAGAACTGTTTTGGTTTGCTTAGGCTATTTGCTTCATGTTTTGCATAGCCTTAGTGCAAGTCCCTTTGCTAACCTTGAGCTTTGAGCCTCTTGATATGCTACACTTGCATTGTTTGGTTGATTTGGCATCATTCCATGCTTAATTTCAGGGCCTATAGTATTGTCACTTGTCCACACTTTTCACTTTTTAAGTGCTCTTAAGAGTTGGTGTCTTCATGCCTTAATTCTTGGGCCAATTGGCATGCATGCTTGCCTTGCATTTCATGTCATCAATTCATCACTTTGGCCACTGATTTGGGCATGGCTGAGGTCTGCCCATTTTGGTTTAAGTCCATCTTTGCACGTTGTTGCATGCTTATCACATTGCATGGTGTTGCATGCTTGCTAGTTTGCATCTTGTTCCATGCTAGTCCATCTTTGCATGTTGTTGCATGCTTACCCATCTTGCATGTTGTTGCATATTTGTTAGATTGCATGTTGTCACATGCTTGTTGTTGGCATTGTTATTGCTTGCTTATTACATTACATGTTTGCATTTTTCATGCTTGGTACATTGCATGTTTGCTTTTCTAGGTTGCATTGCATTTTTCATGCTTGTTACATTACATTTGGCATACTTATGTTGCATTGCATAACATCTCCATGTTGCATGCATTGTATTGTGTTTAGTTTGGGTGTTAAACCAAACACGAGGAACGAGGGACAATTCATACTTGAAGTGATGAAACGTGCCTTAATTCTCGGTCGCCAACACTCTTGATCCAACATGATAGAGTGTGAGGCATTCATGTGTTTTTGTGCATTCATTCCATATTGATTTATGCAATTCGGCCTCTTTGGCCATCATGCATCGAAATGTGTGATTGATGGCTCGAGAGTCGAACACTACACTTCTTTAAGTCTCGAACATGATAAGGGGTGTAGTTGCACAACATTTTCTTGCAAACGTATTGCCATGCCCTTGTTTGTCCTCTGCTGCAACAAAAGGAGCAGTCTACAGGAAGAGATGGCTGATCGGCTATCTGGTGTGCCGATCGGCTAAGAATGTTTGGCCGATAGCCTCATAAGTGGTCGATGACCCTAATCCTTTGGCTGATGGCCTTACCTTTTGGCCGATGGCCTCTCAACATATCCATGAGGTGGTTCAGAAGCATCACAGAAATTTTCACAGTTTTCAGAAGTCAAAAACAGTGCAAACAGAGGCAACATGAGGCATGGCAACGGATTTACGAGTGAGGCGATCAAGCATGAATCATTCATCATCCCAAGGCAGAGCTGTGGCAACTCAAATTCAGCTTCTTTCTTTTCTTAAATAGTTGGTTTTGTAAATTAATTAATTTGCTTAATTAGTTAAGGTTTTGTAATAATTAATTAGCTAGGATAGTTAATTAATTAGTTGGTTTGTATTATTTATTCGAACCCTCTGTCGAGAGGGAGAATTTTGTAATAAGTGTGCGTGAGCGTGTGAATGTCTTCCAACCCCACGTCTTTCTCCCTTTTACTTACCCGCTTACGATGGTTAGTTTTAGGGCATGTTTCAATTAGCATTCCTATGCTCGCATGTTTGCATCCATTCATCTGAATTGCATGCACTGGCTTGGCGCATCATACTAATTGCATTGTATTTCAATTCCTACTTGAATACATGTTATCTAATTGCATTTCATATGCCATTTTAGAATAGCCGAGCCTATTTCTAGTTGCATTTTGCATGTATTGCATTAGTCATCTTAACATAAACTAGGATCATGCATGATTTCTAACTAGTTGTTGTTTTGATTTGGAGTACACTGTAAGTGTTTACGCTTTAGCATCTTGCATGTGTGTTATTGCTGCCATGATAGCATGCTTGACATGATGCTAATTGCTTAAGTGTTTAATTGCATGAATGCTTGTGGGTGAAGGTTGGATTACTTGAATTGGAACAATTCATTGAAATGCGAGTTTTAAGCCCACTTGAGAATGGCAAAATTATGTTTTCTAAGCCCACTTGAGGGTGGCAAATCCACGTCTTAGCCTACTTGCGAGTAGCACCTTCAAACCATTTTCAAACAAACAAACATGAGATGTTTTGTTCCAATTTAGGCGATCTAGTCTATACTTGTGTTTTGTGCGCATCACGTAGTAAGATTAGCTAATAAACTGGAATAAGAGCGCATGTGTTTTCAAAAACAAGATATCATGTTAGTAAAGGCCGATCTTTGATCGGGCGAGTAAGGGTGCTCATTGCATGACCTTCCCCTCTCGTACCCAAGTTCCCGAGCCGAGGCAACTTTGGTGATGATGGATACATGGCCTTAGGCACGAGTCAGGGTTTCCTAAATTCTCCCAAAATAAAATATTTAGGTGGCAACTCTGTATCTAACAAAATAGTTCATGTTTTGCACTTCTTTATAAAAATCAGTTTTCTAAAACGATTTGCCGGATTTAGACTCTTTGGTGATTTATCAATCTTGCATTGCACTTTGCGAGATTAGATTCAGAACCGTGACATTGAGTCCGAACTATAGCAGCTTAATGAACAAACCGGCTTTCACGCCGATTCGCACTCGGAGCCGAGACGTTTGGGCACATCTACAGTTTCTGGCAACTGTGCTGGGGATTTAGAGAACTTGACTCGAACTCATGATATCTTGTTTTGATTACACTTATGTGTCTCTTTGCATTGCATGTGCATTGGTGTCCCTAGGACACCGTGTTTGCCGTATGCTATTCCTAAACGGTTTGCCGGAAGCTTGCTTCGAGAAACGTGCCATAAGGTTGACCGGTTGCGGGCTCTACCACGACGGGAACACAAACCCCGGTTTTACCGGGGCACCCTCTTTGACCATTCGACCTAGTGCATATCGGAAACTGTAGTGACCATTCCAAGCTAGGACAGGTTGCTTACCCGATTATAGGTTGTTTGAAATCGCTGTATGCGTAGTGAAACCCTAGCTCCTGACAATAGGACAGGGAGACCCTACCCCTCCATAGGGGTGTTTTGGCTCTTACTTACTTGTTATGTGCTTTTAGAGTTGGCCTCTACAGGAATGCACGTATCAGTTTGCAAGTCTGGGTATTAGGCCTGTGGGCATCAGTATTTGGGAATCGTTTACTGCGGGTGTCAGTTGGGGCGATGATTTGGGAACAGTGATCAGTGGTTGAGAACAATTCTTTCAGCTTGTGTTTGCCAACTGCGTGTTGTCTTTATTTAAGCTGTTATGCTGTCCGTTTTCTGGTTATTTGTTTCCTTATTATGCTTTATTTATCTTTTCGCGAGGTAGTTTAGCACCATTGCATCCTACCAGGTAGATATTCCCCAAGCACTCTGGGCTAGAGGTCGTAGACTTAATCGATCTAGGGATCTGATTGACGGACAAGCAGTGTTCCTTTCTTTACCCCCGGTTACCAGACGGAGGTAAAAAAGGAGCAGTGTATCAGTACAACGGTCACTACGCCAAAACAGGGCATTAACGACGGTTTTTTTAACGGCGGTTTCGTTACTGCCGTTTAAAGATACTATGCGTGATAGCACTTGATTAATACCGCCGTTAATGTATCTTTAACGGCGGTTTTCATTACCGCTGTTAACAAAACCGTCGATAATGACCCTTTAACAGCGGTAATGAAACCGCCGCTAAAGCCCTCTCATTACCGCCATTAATGACGGTGGTCTTTGTCGGCAGAGCTCCGGTGAGTGGTGACTATGCGCGGCTAGGGTTGAACATGACCATCTACAATAAAGTAAAAGTAATGTTGAAATATTTATTTATGAAATATATTTCATGAAGAGTGACTGTGGTGGAGTGGTTGGTGTGGGTGGATGAGAGGTTGAGGGTTCAAGACTTGGGGAGTGCAAGAAGAAAGAATTATTTTTTGAAAAATTTGAACCTATTTACGGCGGTAAAGAACCGCCGTTTTTTGTCTTATATTACCGTCGTTTTTGGTAGACTTTTAACTACGGTAATTTACCTTTTTATGACGATTGTACTTTTTCCGGCACGCGCATACGCAGCCATATGTAACGAATCCGCCATTAATAAGCTCTAACGGCAGTTTCTGACCTTTTCTGACCTTTTGGCGGTAAAAAATCGCTGCTAAAACCCAATTTTGGCGTAGTGGGTTGCCAAACCAGTGGTCTACCCCACCAGTGAACAGTTAGGCTGAGGTCTCAGTTTCTACTACAGGGACAGATATACTGGTTGTTCAGATAGACCAGCACAATATGGCAGGTATAGAGGAGATGATGCGTCAGCTCCAGGAGAGTATGAAAGCCATGTAGTAGGATGTTGCCCGTCAAGTAGAATTTGCCACACGTCGGGCTGAGGTTATGGCCCAACAGGCAGAGTTGATTGCTAGATTGCAGCAACAACAACCACTACAGCAAGCCGAAGCATCTGCTTCGCACCTAGCTCCTCTCCCACCAAGAGTTCCAATACTCGGGGAGACCGCTAACGTCCAGGACAATACGGATGATCCAACGGGGTCGGCCCCGCCCCCATTCCAACCCCAGCTATCCAAAGCACCTACCAACCTACCAGATACACTGTTTGAGTTTGAGGTGGATCCCACAGCACTAAAAGTGAGCAAACTAGAGAAGCTGTTCAAGAAGTCTCAGGGCGTGAAATCCATCCCAGATATAGAGGACGGGTACACCGACTCGGTCGTGACTCTGCCAGACCGGTTTAAAATGCCGCATATAGACTGTTTCGATGGGTCTGGAGATCCTATGGTGCATTTGCGGCTGTCATACTAAGGCCGATGGGCCTCTCCAGATTGCAGGGTAGCGGCTATTTGGTATGTAAAACTGGAGGACTCCGTCAAGAGGAACTGGGAGGAGATGGTTGAGGCCTTTGTAGCCCAATACTCTTATAATACACAGATCGAGGTCACAACTCGTGATCTCGAGACAACTAGGCAAGAGCCGAAGGAGAGCTTCTCCGATTTTGTGATCCGGTGGAGGGCTAAAGCCTCAATGATGACCCTCAGGCTGATTGACAAGGACCAAATTCGGATGGTTGTGTGCAACTTCCAGCCCAAGCTCATGTAGAAGATGATCGTTCTCCCCCTCCCCACCTTTGCAGATTTACATGAGATAGTGGTGCAGATCGAGGACGCTATGAAACAGGGCCTCATTGATCATGAGAGAGCGACCCAGACGGCATTCAATCAGTATCTAATCACGAGACACAAAGCGATCTGAGTCGCCAGAACTTCAGATGTGAGTATGGTCACCACCACTACCACCCCAAGAACCCTTACAGCTACAGCATTCACCGCTGCGTCCGGAAGTAGCTCACAAACAACCAAGTTTTCACCCCGAGGCCAAAGAACCTTCACCCCACTATACATGTCTTTGTCCAAGGCTTTGGGGGTTTTGATCAGGAAAGGGCACTTGAAGCCCCTAGAGCCGCGGCCATTGCCAGAAAAACTTCCTCCCTCTCACAACCCAACTAAATACTGTGCGTTTCACCAACTGCATGGTCACGACACTGACCAGCGCTATAGATTGCGTCACGAGATTCAGGATCTCATTGACAACAGGGTGATTGTGCCTCCGGAGAAACCGAATGTCACAACCAACCCTCTCCCACCACATAACCAAGCTCCACCTCCCGAACGCATCAATCTAATCCAACTGGGGTTGTGTGATACGACCCTAGCATATATATCACCCCTTCTCACCTACCCAAGCTGGAGGCATTTATTCCTGACAGCACTGACTTGTGCATGTCGGACATCTCCCAAACCCAACCTGAAACGGTGGTGGTAGCTATCAAAGATAGAAGTGGGTCGACTATGGGAGTAGATGATAATGATTATACAGAGCCTGAGGGGTCTGCGAGCTTCATGTATAACCCGAGCGGTTACATTACATCAGTAGGCCAGGCTAGGCCGAATGTGGAATTGCCAGTGGGGGCAGATATTTGTGTAGTACAGGAGGATGGACCTAATCAGGGGCTAGATGACCTAGCAGATCTGGAAGAGGACATTACTAACCTTCAGTTTTTCAACGAACAAGATCCGAGAGACATGACAGTCAACTGGTTTGATTTGGATGGGTCAGCAGAGTCTACTGGGTGGCTTGACGACCAGCCGTATGTTGTTGAACAACCTCAGCTAGAACAAGGTTCGTCAGGGACTGGGACATCAACAGTGGCCGGAAGGGCCAGGAATCAAGATGCACTGCCGGAGAGCGCTGGTGTTAAGAATTTCGCTCGAGATTCGGGCAATTTGAATGCAGGAGATATTGAACAACAGGCTGCACTAAAACGGTTTGAACAGGAAAAGATCGACGATTTGGAGAGGGCTAGAAAAACCAAAGCCCCCGCGGGGATAGAATGTGCTGCGTGCACAGGAACAGAAGGTGCTGTGGGCACATGAATAGTTGTAATGGAGCCGGACAAGTGTCTGTCGGTTGCCGATGGCATATGGTGGAAAGATGACGACCTATGTCTTGCCCACACAGATGAAGACTGGAGGCAAAGCTAGCCAGATGATACCTGGTATATTGGCGAAGTTGACCACATGACTAGGAGTGGGTGGTATTTCAAACCCCTGTACTTAGATCAACCAGAGGCGTCCGGGAAGGACAAGGAGGCAGAAAAGTAGAAAGAAAAGTTACTTGAAGAAGAGGCTGTGCTGAAACAGCTTAAGAAGATACAAGCAGATATCTCCATCTGGGGACTGATTATGGCTTCAAGAGTTCATAGACAAGCTGTCCTTTCTGCAATGGACAAGGCCAAACTTTCAATCGATACCATGCCTGAGCAGCTGGTAGGATTGGTCTTTTCGGGAGGAGCTTCCCCGACGTTGACCTTCACTGACAAGGAGCTGCCACTTGAGGGCGCAAACCACAACAAACCTCTTTACATCTGTGTCGAGTGTAGAGAAAAATGGATACCGGTAGTTCTTGTCGATACAGGATCCGCTATCAACGTGTGCCCATCAAGGACGGCATATGCAATCGGGTTGAAGCCCGCGGATTTTGTGCCAACTGCCCAGGTGATAAGGGCCTACGACAATACCAGCAGAGAAGTGATGGGGATTGTGAAAATTTTGACTCAGGTTGGTCTAGGACAACAGGATATTGACTTTCATGTATTGGACGTTCCCGTAACCTTTAATTTACTCCTAGAGCGGCCGTGGCTGCACCAGGTGAAGGCGGTCTCTTCCACCTTGCATCAAATGTTGAAATACTCCCACGGGAAGGGGGTGGCTATAGTTTTTGGGAATTCGTCAATCCATCCACCGCCAGAGGTGTCTACAACGATTTTGGAAATCGAGCATGGCACGGAGGATGTGTTCCTGTCAGGATTTACCCTAGCCGAGGCTTGGGTTGTACAAAACATCTTAGCTGTTGATGAGGGGTTATATGTCAGCACACAGTCTATGTACCTCATGAACAAGCTTCAGCACATCCCTGGGATGGGACTAGGAAAAAGTGGCCAGAAAGGCATTACTGTATCGGCCGAAGTGCCACATAATCTGCATATCTTTGGCTTAGGCTATCTGCCTACCAAAGAAGACTGGGTGAGGAAAGGCAAAGAGATGGCTGGAAGAGCCAGAGCCAAGCAGACCGGGAAGCATTATGAGTTGATGCATCGGCCTATCCAGGGTACCTTAAACGGACGCTTTGTCCAGGAGGGGGAAGACTTTCCATTCTGCGGCTTCCCAGAGCCATGGTTAAACGCAGAGAGGTGGCGCTTGCCGGGGTTTGAGATTTTCTTTGACTTGTAGTTGTCTGGGGATGATGTTGCCGAAGAGCAGACAGACCCACCAGCCGAGGCTGAGCAGTGTAAAGAAGAGAATTGTAAAAGCACAGAGATTGAAATGGGGGGCAGCACTGGCTTGTCTACTTTCAGATCCTCCGATCGTACATGAGTGCTTGGGGGATAACTTCTCGGTGTCTATGATTGGGAATGAAGCGGCTGCGAGCCCATCTGTAAATATTCTGGATGCGTCCATCGCACCCTCCCTCGTCTGGCAGTATGCGGAGGGATTCTTATCGAGCAGCATCGGGTTAGGTAGTGAGCCAGAATCTGATTCCACCGAGTCTGTGGAGTCAGAATCAGGTTCCAGCTCATCTGAGTCTGAGTCTGGCATTCCTAGGGTGACAACCTGGATGCCACAGTCCTGTCTAGGTTGTCTTTTTCTTTTTCTTTTGAGTCTGTTGTAACAGAGGAATCAGGCGACTTGGAAGTGATTAATGAGAATGGAATGGCTGTGGCCTTTGAGTACTTTTCTGTGCCTTTGATTTATTGGATTAATTAGGACTTTCAAAATTTTGATGACAACGATGAGGAAGAAATTCCTCCGGTTTTGAAATATTTGCTAGATCAAGAGCAGGAGAGGTTTGTAAAATCGCTGGTTGATGAAATCACCCAAATTAACGTTGGTACTGAGAAGGACCCGCGGTTGGTCCAGATTGGGTCCACGTTGTCTTCGGAGGAGCGCGAGCACTTAGTCGCTTTATTAAAAGATTTCAAAGATGTTTTCACGTGGTCCTACGAAGACATGCCTAGAATCGATCCTGAGATTGTACAGCACCGGATCCCTCTTGACCCAGAGGCCCGACCTGTTAAGCAGAAGCTTAGAAGGATCCACCTTGACTGGGCTCTCAAGATCAAAGAAGAGGTCACCAAGCAAATTGATGCAGGGTTCCTGTTGGTATCCGAATACCCAACTTGGTTGGCCAATATAGTTCCAGTGCCAAAGAAGGACGATAGAATTCGGGTATGTATGGACTTCAGGGATTTGAACAAAGCCAGTTCGAAGGACGACTTTCCTCTGCCGCATGTCGACGAGTTAGTGGATTTTATTGTTGGGCATGTGTTGCTCTCATTCATGGATGGATTTTCTGGCTAAAATCAGATATTGATGGCACCCAAAGACCGGGAGAAGACTGTTTTTACCACCCGATGGGGGACCTATTATTATAGGGTGATGCCGTTTGGGCTGAAGAATGCTGGAGCTACATATCCACGGGCTGCACCCACGATTTTGCATGATATGATCCATAAGGAGGTTGAGGTGTACATGGACGACATGATTGTCAAGTCCAAGGAAAGAGAGGGCCACTACACCGCCTTGCAAAAATTCTTTCAACGAATCAGAGAGTATTGATTGTGCTGAATCCTCGGAAGTGTACGTTTGGTGTTACAGCAGGAAAAATGCTGGGGTTCTTGATCACATAGAGATGTATCGAAGTCGATCCATCCAAAATCAAGGCCATCTTAGAAATGCCACCACCGAGGACTGAAAAGGAGGTGCGAGACTTTTTGGCTAAAACGCAATTCATAAGACAGTTTATTGCAAAATTAACCTTGACTTGTGAACCACTCTTTGGTCTCCTGAAGAAAGGAAAGAAATTCCAATGGGACGGCCGATGCCAAGCTGCTTTTGAATAGATCAAGCAATATTTATAGAACCCACCTGTGTTATCACCGCCTGAACCGGCAAAACCATTGATTCTGTATCTTTCAGTGGCTGAAACTACAATGGGCTGCATGCTCGCATAGAGTCTGAGGATAAAGTGGAGAGAGCTATCTACTACCTGATCAAGAAAATGTTGGATTATGAGACCCGCTATACTCCGCTGGAGAAGGCTTGTCTGGCCTTGTGTAGACGCGCCCTTGGGCTTCACTCTACAGTTCGGACTCCCTTTTGTTGTCGGTTCTTATTCTGAACCAAAGAGTCCAAATCCGGCAAATCATTTTGAGAAAAACAAATTTTTTTGAAAGAAGTGCCAAACATGGACTGCTTTGCCAGATACAGAGTCGCCACCTAAATATTTTTTAATGGGGAAATTTAGGAAACCCTGACTCGGTGCCAAAGGCCACGTGTCCGTCATCACCAAAGTTGCCTCGGCTCGGGAACTTGGGTATGATCGGGGAAGGTCAGCTATGAGCACCCCCTCTCGCCCGATCCGAAGATCAGCCTCTACTAACCGTGATATCTTATTTTGAAAACATTATATGCTCTTATTCTGGTTATTAGCCTAGAATTACTATGTTATGCGCACAGCAAACAAGTATAGACCAAATCGCCTAAATTGGAACAAAACATTTCATGCTTGTTTTGAAAATGGTTTGCTACTCGCAAGTAGGCTAAAATGAAGATTTTGCCACCCTCAAGTGGGCTTTAGAAAAGATGGTTTTGCCACTATCTAGTGGGCTTAAAACTCACAGTTTCAATGCATTTATTCCAATTTAGGTAATTTTGACCTCCATCCACAGGCATTCAAGCAATTATATCACATAAGCAGCTAGCGTCATGGTAATCATGCTATTATGGCAACATTCACACGCATGCGATATGCTAAAGCATAAAAGCTTACCTAGTACTCCAAGCCAAAATAGAAACTAGTTAGTAATCATATACATGATCCTAGTTCATGTTAAGATGGCTAATGCAACATATGCAAAATGCAACTATAATAGGCTCGGCTATCCTAAAGATGGCATGTGAAATGCTGCAACTAACAAGTACTCAACTTAGAATTGAAATACAAGTGCAGTTAGCATGATGTGCCGACCCCGATGCATGTAAGACAAATGTATGGATGCACGCATGCATAGCATAAGGTATGCTAATTTAAATATGCCCTAGTCTACCATCATAAGCAGGTAAATAAAACGGAAGAAATACGTGGGGTTGGAAGACATACATACACGCACGCACACTTATTACACATTTGCCCTCGCTCGGAGGGTCCGAAAGAATATATAGGCCAAATAACAAATCAACTATCCCAGCTAATTAATTATTATAGACCCTTAATTATTTAACAAAAATAAATGCAAAAAGAAGGTGGCCGCAGCCCTGCCTCGGGATGCGGGAATGATGCATGCTCGATCCATCTCCCCTGGAAACTCGCTGCCATAGCACTACTGCCTCTGTTAACACTACCCTACTCCTCTGAGGACTGCCAAAGTCCAAGGGTATGCTTTATGGATGTTGGGGAATACCACCGGCCAAGTACAAACACCACCAGCCAAAGAGAGGAACCACCGACCACCTTTTAATCTATCGGCCACAGATTCCTGGCCGGTCGGCACTGTATTTAGCCGACCGGCCAAAGCTTCCTGCAGAACTTGCAATTGACAGCAGCAGAGGGCAAGCAGTCTATGGCATGGAATTTTCAGGCAAATGTATGCACGGACACACTCCCTATCATGTAATGGACTCAAGGGAGTGTGACCCTCGACCCTCGGGCCATCAATCACGAATTTCAATGCATGATGGCCCAAAAGCCAAGTGTGCAACTTCGATATCAAATGCAGTGCAAGCACAAAACACATCAAAGGGCCCCAACCCCTATCATGATTGATCAAGAGGCAAGGGATGCATGCTCAATGAAATGCAACCTAGGTATGGAGGCTAAGTATGCAACATGAACATTCAAATGAGCAATGTATACTAGGCACGCAACCTAAACATGTAAGCAAACATGGAATGCAATAACATGCGATGATGGACTTAAACTAACATGGATAGCTCACAAACATGCCAAAATCAGTGGCCATTAGATGAAAATGAGACACTCGAAATGCGTGCACACGTGCACACAAACCGAGGACCGAACCTAAGGCATCAAATGCCAGTCTACTAAAGCATGGCAAGGCATGGAATATGGTATGCAAACATGCAAACTTCAGTACTAAATCATGATGCTAAACAGCCCCGAAGCATGGAAACATGGCACCCGATGCATGGAAACATGGCACCCGATGCATGAGATGAATCCCGAAACATAAAACTAGGCACATGTATTGACCTATAGCTATACAAAGCATGCATTTTTTGATCATGAAGCATGAAGACAGAACTGAGGCAGTCCCAAAATATGTACATTTCTAGTTCAAAGTGTGGCCAAAAAGTGCTAGCAAGATGGATTAAAATAGCATGCAAATTTGACTAGTAAACATGGTTTACATGGCAAGTGTATAAAGAAAATGAAATCTTACCAAACCAGCCAAAATCAATGAACAAAACATGTCAAAATATGCCCAAATACCCACTGAAATGAAGCCAACACATGCAAAAATGGTGAGCTCCTTTAGAGGGCTATACAAGGGGTTATTAAGCACATATAAGATGGACACTCAACAAAGCCAAACCAACTCTGGAAATGGCCTATAGGGGTCCTAAAACCTACTGAAAAATGCCTAAACCGAGCTCAAGAAGTGTGCAAATATAGGCCCCTTTGTAAGGCCAAAAATGCAAGCAAACAAGACAACAAGGAGAGGGGATGGCCTTTTCCTTCTTAGGACCTCAAAACACCACCCCCACCACTGAAATCCCCCTAGATTTTAGTGGTGAGAGGGCCAATACAAGGTGGTCCCGAAGCTCACAAAAAATGCACAAAAATGAGGCCAAACAAGGCCTAAGAGGGGTCAAACAATCCCAAACACCAAAGTGGTCTTAATGAAATATCTTAAACACAAAAAAAAAAAGAACTTTTTTATGTTATACACCAAGCTCAAATCAGCAAGAAAGGCAGGCTAAAATGAGGTACAAGAAAGTGCTAAAAAGGGGAAGAAACTTACCCTTGAAGACCAAATTCGAGACCAGCAGCTTCAGGGGCCAAAAACCAGCTTTTGGAGCTCAATAAACCCTCCCAAGAACCTCAGTCCAATGGTAGTGGTGTATGGCTATGAGGTGTGGTGCAATAGGCCAAGAACAAGGGTCTTTGAACACTCTAACACACCCAAATGTAGAGAGAGAGGGAGATATAGAGAGAGAGGGTGATATATATGTTATATGTATGTATTAGGTCTGATTTTGCTAAACCAAAACAATGGAGGAGGATGGGTTTCTTTTATAGAGCAAGGAAATGGCATAAAGCTTCTCAAAGAAGCTATACAAAAGGGTCAAAGGGACCAAGCTTTTAAGAGAAGCTAATGCAAAGGTGCAAGGTTCATGAGGAAGCCAAGACAAGGGGTCAAAGCTTTGAGCAAAGGGTGCAAAAAGAGGGTCAAAAGGGGTGCAAAGGGTGCAAAACAGCCACACACGTGCATGGGGAGCAGAGTTTGTGCATTCCAGTTGGCACAGCTGGCATCCATTCAATTTGTAGAATACTCCGGAAGGTCATCGGCTAGCAAACTTGGTCGGTCAGCCATCTTTTCTGGCCGGTCGGCCATCTATTTGGTCGGTCGGCCGTTTGTTTTGGCCGGTCGGCAGGAAAAATCTGCTTTGTAGGTCCAACTTCAAACGGGCATAACTTCTTCATATGAACTCCTTTTCAGGTCATTCTTGTGTCAAAATTGAAGCTCCAGAAGTAAGATTTCCAATGGCACCAGCCTTGCATCAAAATTCCAACTGTGAAAAAGGTTATGCTTGTTTTGGTGAAGGATGCTCAGTTTCGGTCCAACTGGGATGATGCCCGACTTCAACCAATCATATCTCTGCCCTCCGGACTCGGATTTAAGAGATTCTTGAATGAAAAATGAAGCCCCGGAAGTCTTCTTTCAAACGGTGGTGGCCTCATAGCTTAAATCCAAGTGTATAGACAAATAAGCTTGATTTAGTGAGGACTGCTCGTCCCTCTCTTAGCAATTCTTGCCTATCTTCTTCTCCAACTTGGTTTCTCCGCTCTTCTCCTCTTTTCTTCAACTTCAAACCCCTAAACAAGGTGTTTTGAAAGATTTTTCAAAGATTTCATCTCTCTTTCATTCATCTCCACTTTGTCCTTGCTCGGTTTACCGAAAAGCGCAACATTTACCGAAATGCGAGCGTCGAAACATCGTAGGAACTTTATTTCAAAAAAGTTTTGAAAGAGAGGGTTTTAAGGTCTAAAAACCATTCAAAATAGCTTTGGTTCAAAAAGGGGTGGGAAGTTGGGATTTGGCCATCTCCTTGCCGGAGAAATTGAACCTTTGCCCTACACATCTTTCATCACCGAGCAAACCATCAGTAGCGCCCAAGTCTTAAGGGCGGTCAAAAATGGGGTGTCTACAGTTGCCCCTCTTTGACAGAACTCGAAAGTCAAGAAGTGACGTGAGTGAATGTCAAAGCCCAGAGACGACCCATTTTTGACAAGGCCGAAGACTTGGACAAACAAACAAAATATCGATAAATAAATGGTTTGCCCACGCGCCTCGTATCCCTTTGCAAGGAATCAAACCAGCGTAGTTCAGGGGCAAGATGCAAATGATATGCAGGAAGACTTTGATAATTGGACTTATACACTATGTGAAGCCGGTTTGAAAGTTGGACTTATACGCTGTGCGAAGCCGGTTTGAAAGTTGGACTTATACGCTGCGCGAAGCCGGTTTTGACAAGTAAAGTGCACAAAACAGTGCGATGCGCAAAATAGCACGAATGAGATGTAATGCAAAATGCAATGAGACGCGCAAAATAGCGCGATGCGCAAAATAGCGCGAATGAAATGTAATGCACAAGACAGTGTGATGCGGAAAATAGCGCAAATGAAATGTAATGCACAAGACAGTGTGATGCGCAAAATAGTGCGAATGAAATGTAATGCACAAGACAGTGCGATGCGTAAAATAGCACCGATTGAATGCATGCAAAACGCAAGTAAGGTGCACAAAATAGTGCGATGCGCAAAATAGCGCGATGATGAATTGCACAAAACAGTGCGATGCGCAAAATAGCGCGAGTGTAAATTGCACAAAATAGTGCGATGCGTAAGAAAGCGCGAGTGATTAGAAATGCGAAAGTGCACAAGGCAATGCAATGCGCAAAATAGTGTGAACTGAACGAACTCGCGTCATAAGCGCGATGCGCAAACAATAGCTAATGATAACTGCACAAAAAGGCGATCGCTAACAAATACGAATGATAATCTGCACAAAACAGTGCAATGCGCAAAATAGCGCGATTGTAATGCGATGCACGAGATAGTGCAAGTGAAACACAACCACAAGATGCACAAGACAGTGTGAGTGAGATACAAAGTGTAAGTGCACAAAATAGTGCGAGTGAGATACAATGCACAAGAAAGTACGATAAAATGCATGTTCTATGCAAGTGAGGAAGAATGCATTTTCTATGCAAAAGATATGAGCATTTTCTATGCAAGTATGGAAGAGTGCATTTTCTATGCATGAGACAGGAATATTCTATGCAACATTGAAAGCAAAGGATATTCTATACGGAATCGAAAGCAAGCATATTCTATGCATGAATTATAACGATGCGCGGCACGCATGTAACAAAAGTGTATATGAAAGTGCACATTCTATGCAATAGAGGGGCATCAAACATGTACTCTGGTGCCTCTGATTTACCTCTTAGAGGACTTTGCAACATACTCAGCTCAAAAGGGGACACCCTGTCTATATTGGCGAGAGGTAACATCTGCATGTGAAACCCTCAGGTGCTGCTTGGACTGCCATTTTGACTTGAAGCAGGCTTACACTTGAAGTAGAGGCACGCTCATTCTTCGGAACACTGACAAGGTTTGAAGAGGTACATCCGGAATACATTCTCGGAATTTGCCGAAGTTGAAACACACTAAGATGCTCCAAATTTTCCCTTTTTTTTTTCGTAGTCTGGAACCCACATAGCTTCAAATAGGTCCTTGTTTTACTGTTCACACTTATCGGGGGGGGGGGGGGACCCTGCAGTTTATGAAAGAAGGAATCTTGTTTTGTACAAATATGGAGAATGGCACAGCACTCTGAGCACAAAAAGATTTATTTTTGAAATTGAGAAAGGAGTTCTTAACCGGGTATTGAGCCTACGACTGAACACAGCAAAAAAGACTCAGCAACGGAAAACAAAAGGTAAACAACCTAAACACATCGAGTAACACTCGAAACGACCCAAAACAAGAATCGAGATAAAACAAAAAGACACGACACCCAGGCGTGCACAGGGAGCCTGTTTCACCGGGTATTGTTTCCCACCATTTCTCACTTGTGATTCTCACATCACTTGGTACTTAATCTCTAGTTTTCTGAAAAAGCCCTTTTCTCACTTTTCCTCTCAACGCACATCTCTCTATTCTTCAATCTCTCATTTTTTTATCCCTCCCCTGGGTGGTTGATGGGTAGACAAGAAGTTGTGGGCTCTTGCCCCTAGCATTTTGCTAGATTCTCTTTCTTCTGCTCACAATAGTGAACTTCCCCTACAGAGGGGTTGTGATGCGGTTGGATGTGCAGTAGATCTGCAATCGACATTAGTTGACGATGTTCTACTGGGGAGTTTGGACGTGATTAGATCTGTCCAGATGAGGAAGTGGAATATCTTGCCCCATTCCAGTTCGTGCTTCGCACATGGCTTGATACCTCGTTGCTTGGAGGGTGAGAGAGCTTTCAACCCTTTGTTGTTAGCTTCAGTTGTGCCCTTTTCTGGCAAGTATGGTGCCCTTTCTGGAAAGTATTTTGAGAAAGGGGAAAAGACAGAACACCTGACTCAACTGTGCCCCTAATTCAGCATTTTGACCATTTTTTTGTTTTGGTTTTTCTACTAAAACAATTTTGACCAATATGAGAGTTAGATTAACATGCTTATTCAACTTTTTGATTTTGAAAATCATGCAAATTAGGTTGTGAGCACTGAAATTTTTTCTTTTTTGGGTCCAAGAAATGGTCCAGTTTTAGAAAATATGGAATAATTTTTGAGAGGATTAGTCAACCTCAGTAATAATTCTCAAAAACTATTTTTGCAAACGGCCAATGTTCAACGAGCACGGAACCTACTCTCGAGATGTACGACCTTGGACCCATAGCAATGGAAAATTGCCCCTTGTTTGAAGGACACTGCATGGCAACAGAAAGTTGCCCCTTGTTTGAACGGCACTGCCGTGTATTGAATGGCAACGGAAAATTGCCCCTTGTCTAAATGGCATCGCAGCGCATTATAATCAGTCCTCGGAGCGATGATTACAACCGAACTCTCGGATACAGAGAAGGCAAAGATGATCAAAACCATTACATGGACACAATCGAATTGAAGTGTTTTACGGCTGGACTTCATAATGAAGTTGCCTACGTATCCCAAAGATGGGAATCAAGCCTTACGTAGTTCGGGGGTTAAGGTACACTCGGGTATTAACCTCTCCTTTTACGCTCTAACTTTTGCCAAGGCCACCCTTTCTAGGTTTTCAACCTTGCGAGCTTTGTTCTTTTTTTCCTTTTATTTCTTTTTGTTCGTTTCTTCTTCTTTTTCTTTTTTTTCTTTTCTTTTCATTTTCTTTATCATCATTTTTTTCTTTTCTTTCTTCATTCTTTGCATTTCTCTTTTTTTTTTTTTTCTTTTTGTTCTTTTTCTTGCTTTAACTTTTACCTGGGTCGCCCTTCCGGGTTTTCGACCCAGCGAGCCTCTTAAGGGTAAAAGTGTAGCTTGGTCCATGTCAAATGGTTTTGAAATCTTGAAGTCATCTGAATCCAGGAGAATGGCTGCTGTTCGCTGATGATGTAAGAGTCCATCCAATGGAGGGTGAATTTGCCGGTAGTGTTGTGGATCGGAAGTCAGTTGTTCGTTAGCAGAAACCTTCTTCTTTCCTCCCTTCTGAGATTTGGCATTCTTGCCCATCTTTGTTAGCTTAAGAATCATCCTAATTTTTTGACTCTTCGTGCACATCTGACATCTTTGCCCCTAGTTCGAGGGGTGCTCATGATCTAGCTTCGCAAGCTTCTTGATCTGACTTTGTTGCCACTAATTGACAGGCTGCTTTTGATCTGGCCACACAAGCCTTACATTGTGGTTGACCGTTGAACATTCTGAATTCCAGTTTAAGGTTTGAAATCAAGAGGGGTGGAGTCTCGAGGCTGAGAGCGATCCTAGGCTGCACAATCTCAAGAGCGATTCCACACAGGTCTTCGCAGGACTGTGCAAAACATTTTTTTGAAAGTTTTTAAGAAAGCGACAAATCGCTCGCGCTGAAGACAGTGTAGAACCAATCTGGATCAAAGCTAGGGTCCTTTTCAGTACTCACACTAACAAGCATGATTTCATTCATTAAAAGGCTTAGCACGCCTCTCTTTCTCTCAGTTTGATCAAATTTTGCAAATCCCGAGGAATTCCTTCATCTTTGTTTTCAACACAATGTTCAAAAAGTTTTGAAAAACTCAAGTCATTACAATGACTTCAAGGCACAGAAAAGACAGAGTTCTTAGTCAAATACTGTCATCTCATTTAGAATTTCTGGCACAACTGGCATATGGCAGAAGCAAACACAAGAGTGTGAAAATCACCGTTGTTCCATTCAGATCTGTTGGTGTAGCGGCTCGGTAAGCAGGCTCAAAAAGAAAATGAAAAGACAAACACAAAGCGAGCAAGTGATGTCCGAGGTAACACCGAAATCACACGACTCCAACAAAAGCAGATGACTCGATACAACAAGGCAGACCCAAGACTCGAGACAAAAAGACTAACTCTACATAACACAACAAAATGACCCAATACCCAAGTCGAAACTAGCATTCGCAAATGCTTAAAAGCAGTCGTGCCATCGCCATATCTGAGTAAATCGGCGCCATCCGCAGTGGTTCATCCCCGATCACATCACATTATCCCCACAAGTTCAGCGATCAAGTGCCGATAGACTTTCTTTGAGTTGGTGCGACGATGACCTTATTGTCAATCAGATCTTGTATTTCGTGGCGAAGACGGAGACAACCATCAGTGACATGGCCGACTTGCTGATGAAAGGCACAGTACTTGGTTGGATCATGGGAGTGAGGAAGTCTATCTGGCAGTGGTCGTAGCTCCAAGGGTTTCAAATCCCCCTCTCTAATTTGGATCCTAAAGGCCGCTGATAGAGACATGTACAGTGGTGCGAACACCCTCTGGCCTCGAGGTGGGTGTTTTGAGGTTTGTGGAGTTTTGCTGGATGCACCAGCAAAGGGATTGATAGGCGTTGACTGGGTTTGCTGATCGTTTTTGAGCACGGGATTAGGGCTGAAAGGAACATTCCTGGTACAAAGGCCCTTCTCCCGGCTTGCCCCTTGATTCAGACTGCTCTCATTCTGCGTGGCGAAAGTGTCATCCACAGTTTTTGTAACAACTGCGAGGACTTGCTCTTTGTTCAGTCCCTCAGCTTTCAAAGCCTCAATATCCCATCGAAGGTGTTCATGGGGACCATTGCCTGCTGTAACAACGCCCGCGGGGGACCTCGCTACAGTTCGGACTCGGTTTTGTTGCGGTTCTCAATCTCGAACCAAAGAGTCCAAATCCGGCAAATCGTTTTGAAGGAAAACAGATTTTTTGAAAAGAAGTGCCAAACATGGACTGCTTTGCGGATATGAGTCGCCACCTAAATATTTTAAAATGGGAAATTTAGGAAACCCCGACTCGGTGCCAAAAGGCCACGTGTCCGTCATCACCAAAGTTGGTTCGGGAACTTGGAGTACGATTAGGGAAGGTCACATCGTGAGCACCCCCTCTCGCCCGATCAAAGACCGGCCTCTACTAACCATGATATCTGTTTTTGAAAACATTGTGAGTTCTTATTCCGGTTATTAGCCTAGGTTACTATGTGATGCGCACAGCATACAAGTATAGACTGAATCGCCTGAATTGGAACTAAACATCTCATGTTTGTTTGTGAAAGATGGTTTGCTACCCGCAGGTAGGCTTAAAATGCAGATTTTGTCACAATCTAGTGGGCTTAACAAAAACATGATTTTGCCACTATCTAGTGGGCTTAAAACAAACAGTCAATGAATTGTCCCAATTCAGATAACTCAACCTCCACCCACAGGTATTTAAGGCAGTTATATCACATAAGCATATAGCCTCATGGCAAGCATGCTATCATGGCAACACTCACACGCATGCAAGGATGCTAAAGCATAAAACTTACCGAGTACTCCAAGCCAAAACAGAACCGATTAGAAATCATGCATGATCCTACATATCCTGAACTGCCTAATGCAACACATGCAAAATGCAACTATAGCAGGCTCGGCTTATTCTAAATATGGCATATGAAATGCTACAGCTATCAAGTATTCAACTTGGAATTGAAATACAAATGCAGTTTGTATGATGTGCCGAGCCCAGTGCATGCAAAAGCAGATGAATGATGCAAACATGCTATCATCTTTGTATGCTAATTGAAATATGCCTTATATCTAACCATCCAAAGCGGGTAAATAAAAGGAGAAAGAAATGGGGGTTGGAAGACATACATCACACTCACACACCCTTATTACAACATTGCCCTCGCATGCAGGGTCCGAATAAATATACTGATCCGAATAAAAGAATATCTGATCGGATAAAAGAATATCTGATTTCTAATTAATTGACAAATTAATTAATAAAAATAAAAGCTGGCGTGCAAGCCGAGGGCCTGCTTATACGATAGATGCACTTTGAAATGGCTTGAAATCCTTTGGGATGCCCGATTAGCCTCTGTTGCAATATTTCTTGAAATCTGGCGTCCGACTCAAAGTTGCTAAACTCAATTTTTTTGCGCAGCGAGAGGCGGGAAAAAAGCACAGCGATGTATTTCACAAATATATGCATGCCTCGATCCTCGTGCCACCAATCACGCATATTGATGCATGATGGTAGAGGAGGAATGCACAATTCAATGTAGGGATGAATGTAGAGAATCGGAGTATGAAATGTACCTCGTTTCGTGCGATATGCATGATATGCATGAAATGCAACTAATATACAACCTAGCATGCTCAATGCTATGAAAATGAGATGAAAATGAGGCGCCTCAAAGCGTGTATCACACGCAAATCGAGGCGATGATATGAAATGCAAATCGGGTAAAACCGAAGTGCCTCGAAATCGTGCACATGGGCACGCAAACCCGGCGATGATATGAAGTGCAAATCGGATAAAACTGAAGTGCCTCGAAGTGCGTGCCCACGAACATGCAAACCGAGGCGATGATATGAAGTACAAATCGGATAAAACCGAAGTGCCTCGAAGTGCGTGCACACAGGCACGCAAACCGAGGCGATGATATACAAGCATGAAAATGCAAATTGGGCTTACGCCAACATGAGAGGGCCTTAACCACACTCACATAGGCTGCCGTCGGATAAAATGAGCTGCCTCGAAATGCGTGCACTCGGGCACGCAAACCGAGGCGATGATATACACAATGCCATGACATGGAAAATGTAGATTGGGCTTATACCAACATGAGAGGGCCTCAGCCACACTCACATGGGATGCCGAAATGATAAGAATGAGGTGCCTCGAAATGCGTGCCCACTGGCACGCAAACCGAGGCAATGATGAAATATAAATCGGATAAAACAAAGTGCCTCGAAATGCGTGCAGCGGGCACGCAAAACCGGCGGAGCATACGCAATGCAAAAGCTGAATAAAGCAGAATGTCTCGAAATCGTGCTGCAGACACGCATAAACCGAGGCGAGCATACGCAATGCCAAGCGGATAAAGCGAGTGCCTCGAAATCGTGCTGCAGACGCATAAGCGAGGCGAGCATCTGCCAATGCCAAGCGGATAAAATAGAGTGCCTCGAAATCGTGCACGGCACGCAAACGAAAGCGATGATCGCAAAATCGGATAAAAAGCGAAGTGCCTCGAAATGCGTGCTGCAGACGCATAAAATCGAGCGATGATGATATGAGATGAAATGGCATACGGAATGCAACGATGGGCTTACACCAACATAGGAGAGCCTCAGCTCACTCACGTAGGAGGCCGTCGGATAAAAACGAAGGTGCCTCGAAATGCGTACCTGCGGGCACGCAAACCGAGGCAAAGCATCAAGGCACAAAATGACATGCAAACATGCAACATGGAATTTCAGCACTGCAAATGATGTAAAACAGCCCGAAATGATCTGAAATGACAACGAAGCATGCAATCATCGAAAATGTGAAATTAAGCCGAAATGGCCTATAGCCATGCTATACATGCAAAATATGATCATGGCAGCAATAACAGTAGCAAGGCAGTCCCAAATATGGCATTCTTCAGTAACAAACATGGCCAAAAGGAGACATAGATATGGCAACAAAATCATACAAGATTAATGGCCAAAAGAGCATTACAATGGGAGGTGGTATATACAAACACCAAATGGACAAACTTTCTTCTACAACATGAAAGAAGGCCCAAAAATAAGCATATATGCAGTTTATGGCAGCCTCTAAATCATAAGACAAACATGCTAGAAATGGAAGGCAAAATGGAGCCACAAAAGGGTATAACATAAGACATGCAATCTATACATCAAATGACCAAACCTTCTTCATGAAACATGTAAAGGGGGTCAAGATAAGACTAAAACCAGTAGGGGTCGAAGTCCCAAAAACAAACACAAATAGGTCAAAAATTGCATACAAAATATGGCACACTTGATGAAATTTGAAGGAGGTGGTAGATACAATGGCGAATGAAGTTGAGCTCCTCTACAATGTTGTAGAGGGGCTCAAAATAACAAGAAAGAAGTAGGGGTCGGACCCTAAAACCAACACAAATAGGTCAATTTTAGCATGCAAAATGTGACAAACTTGGTGAATATTGAAGGAACTAGTATATAGAAATACCAAATGAAGTTGAGCCCTTCTACAATGTTGTAGAGGGCTCAATATGAGCACCTAAAAAGCAGTAGGGGTCGGACCCATAATTCTCAACCAATTAGAGTATATAAAAAGATCAAGAAAAAGCCCTAAAAGTTGGTTTTGAATACTTACCCTTGAAGACTTGTCTTTCTTTGCTTCTTGGCTTTGATTTGCAGCTTCTCAACCTCTGAAATTCACTTCCTAGCTGCTGGAATCAAAGTTGGAATGGTGAGGCTAGGTGTTGGTGAAGGAATCAAGCAAGACTTGAAGAAATTTTGGAGCTTTTGGCTATGGAAATTAGGTTTTTTGCTTAAGTGTTCTTGAGACCATTTTTTCTAACCCTAGAGAAGAAGGGGTTGGGCCCTTTAAGTAGACAAGAAAGGGGTGTAAAAGGGGAGGGAAAAGCACCCAAGCTTTCCCTCCCAAAATATCCCGGATGAGGAGACACTTTGAAAGCAGTGGGCAATTTGGAGCAGTGAAGCGAGAATCCGGTCGGCCAGGTGGTTCTCTGCAAGGTGGCCGGCCAGCCACTCTTTGTGGCCGGCCACCACCCAAAAATGAAGTGTTGAATTTGGGCCCGGTATACATTAGGGTCCTCCCAAGTGTGTAGAATAAGGCCCCAAGGTTGGAATTTGGCAACTCTGAAGCAGAAGTCACAACATAGAGCTTGAAGGAGGGGCTCAAAAATGAAATTCAAAATTGCTGGCCGACCACCAACTTTTAGGGTCCTCTAAGATGTGTAGAACAAGGTTCCAAGGTCGGAAATTGGCAACACTGAAGCAGGAGCCACAACATAGAGCTTGAATGAGAGGCCCAAAAATGAAACCCTGAATTTCTGGCCGACCACCAACCCTTAGGGTCCTCCTAGATGCCCTCATCATAGATATGTAGCTTTGGTTGGAAGAAAATACCCCTAGGGTGTTCAACATTGGCCCGGAAGTGAGAAAAACGGGCTCCGGAGGAGCGAAACTGGTTATCTGGGATAATTGCTGGCTTCTCCCCCCCAGTGATTTTCCTGATGTTCAAACAGAGGTACCTGCCAAGTTTGAACAAAAACTAATGAGAAATGAACGTTCGGGGCCAAAACCGAGCAAATCGGGATCCCGAAAATGGGCTGCGGGTGCCGGAAGTGGTGTTCGGCAGCGAAGTGGGTATCTGCGACCCCAGTGTCCCTCAGGATGACAAAACAGAGGTCCCTGCCAAAAATCAGAGAAAACCGATGCAAAATGAATGCTCGGGACCAAAAGCAGGCGATTGGGGTCGAAAAACCGATTCTGAGCACGAAAGTGGCATCTGACCTGAAGTGGGCATCGGGGCCCTAGGGTTCCTTGAAATGTTAAAAGCAGAGGTTCCTTCCGAACCGGAGAAAGCGGATGCGAAATGAATGCTCGGGGCCCAAATCACGTAGTTCGGGGTCCCGAAAATGGGTCGCCGGGCACCGGAAGTGGTGTTCGGCTGCGAAGTGGGCATCAGGGGCCCCAGTGTTCCTCGGAACTATAAAACAGGGGTGCATGCCAAAAACCGGAGAAATCGGAGATAGTTGGGTGGTCCCGAACCGAGGCACACAGCGGCCGGAAAACGGTACCAGGCTCGAAATGGGCAAAATGGCCTCTGACCCACAAAATATAGCTCACGCTGACCCGGGAGATAGTCTCTGGGACCACTCCTTCCCTCGGGAAAAAAAGCGAGAAAACGAGTGCAGTTATGGCAAACCGAGACAAGGCCTGAAAGAGGGTTGAAGTCCGGGAGGCGAGGCGCCACGCAACTCTGAGACTTCTGAACGAGCACAGTATGCAACATCACCAAGCGCTCAATCGGTGACGTCTGAGTCTTAAGGTCGGTCAAAAATGGGGTGTCTACACCTGCCCCTACCTTGTTTTTACCAGTCGCTTCCACTTTGTCAAGAGATTGGCCTTCTTCCAATGCAACCCGTCCGAAAGTTGGGGAGCCTTTAGATATGAACTCCCTGGTACGTGATATGGTTGATGATGGGGCCAAAACCCCAAAGGCCAGATCTGCCACAGTTATTTGAAGATCTTCGATCATCCTCATCAGCTTAGAAGTAGTGGGTTCCTGGGTTGGAGATGATTGCGGTTCAGATGCACCCATCATGCATAAGTCCAGGCTCTCTGGGATAAACTCATTAGGCTTGGGTAGATGGACTGGGGTGATGTATACCCTGGGGTCGTAAGGGACGGCCAGTGTGTGGATTAGGTTAAGATGTGGGTGAGGTACTTGGTCATTGGGGGCTGAAGGTGGAGCTATCGTCCGGTTGTCAATGAGATTTTGGATCTCATGACGAAGGCAGTAGCAACGGTCGGTGCCATGACCGCGCTGCTGATGATACATACAGTACTTGGAGGGGTTATGTCTGGCTAGGAGTGGGTCAGGCAGAGGTTGAGGATCGAGGGGTTTGAGATGCCCTCTTTCCATCAAGGCTTTTAGTGCGCTAGTCAAGCTCATATAGAGGGGGGTGAAAGTTCTGCCCTGAGCTCGGGCTGGGCCGGCTGTTTGTAGGCTTGGATTGGCAAAAGGGTTGGCTGTGGCTACTGTATTGATTTCGGTGGGTTTGGGAATAGCGTTACTACCAGCATTGGTACTCCTGGAAATCACCCTTCTTGTCGGTTCACTTGTTCTGGGAATGATCCCTGTGTTGAATGCATTCTCGACCTGAACCCCCAGTTCATGCAAACTCTTGAAAGTGAATAGCGGAGCGACTATCAACTTTTGCAACATATCATGCTCAAGGTTTTACACCATCATCTGCACTTGATCCCTCTCGGAAGGCTGATCTGTCATCTGTGCTGCCTTTGCTCTCCACCTCGCAACAAATTCCACAAAAGGCTCTGTTGGGTTCTGGCGGGTTGCTTCAAGTTCCTGCATGGTCATTTCAACTTGGGTGTTGTACGAATACTGATCGACAAAGGCCTCAGCCAGTTCTTCCCAGTTTTGCTTCACTTTGTCCTCCAACTTAGCGTACCAAGTGGCTGCTACACCCGACAGGGTTCTTCCATACAGAGAGAGTTTCTGTGGCTTAGTCAGACCCATCGGCTTCAGGACATCCAAGAAAAGTCGGATATGTACCGTTGGATCTCCAGACCCGTCGAAACGGTCAATATATGGCATTTTGAATCTGTCTGGGAGCCGCATGGCAGACTCAGTGTGCCCATCCTCAATATCGGGAATGGAGTTAAGGCCCTGTGCCTTCTTGAATTGCTTCTCAAGGTTCGCAATTTTCACTGCAGTCGCATTGAGCTCATTAACATGAAAGGGTTGAAGCCTCTCAGTAGGTTGCACTAGGGGTCTGAGAACCTGAGCTTAAGTCAACCTTTCCCAAGGATTTGGACACTGTAAATCTTCAACTGGCGGAAGTGGATCAAAGTTCGGCTGGGGTCCCAAAGCTGGATGTGAGACAGATGCCCCAGATGGGCGCTGCGTTTCAAAACTGGTCTCAGCCTGCATGGCCGTTCCCTGATTTAACGCTGCTATCACGGCCACAAATTCTTCTGAACCCTGTGCCATCACGGGTCTGCTGATGATGTGACTGTCGGATCAGATGAACCAATGAGCCCTGTCTGGCCCTTCTTTGCCTTACCACTGGCGAAGGAAAACTGGTTGCCCTTGAATTGAATCTTTGACCTAACAAAGTCTATCAGCACTAGTCCAATGTACCCGGGGGATATCGGAGCCTTCTGAAGCTATAGTTCCAGGACTACCTAGCAAAAGAGAAAACAGACAGCATCTCAGCTCAATTTTACTAGAACGGATATGAGCATAGCAGAATGACTGTGCACAATACTGATCACTGTTCCCCAAAATCACTGTCCCAAAATATTGAATCGGATACCCACAGATATAACTGATTCTCACAGATACTGATACTGGTGCCCTCAGGCCCGATATTCAAATTTGCAAACTGGTATGCGCGTTCCTGTAGAGATACATTCTAGAAGCACATAGCAAGTAAATGAGCAAAAACACCCCTATGTTGGGGTAGGGTTTCCCTGTCCTATCTTGTCAGGAGCTAGGGTTTCACTACGCATGCAGCGGTTTCAAACAACCTATATCGGGTAAGCGCCCTGTCCTAGTTTGGAATGGTCACTATGGATTCCGAATATGCACTAGGTCGAATGGTCGAAAAGGGTGCCTCGGTAAAACCGGGGTTTGTGTTCCCATACTAGCAGAGCTCGCAACCGGTCAGCCTTATGGCATGCTTTGACAAAGTCAAGCCTCCGGCAAACCGCTCAGGAATAGCAGATGGCCAACACGGTGTCCTAGGCGCACCAATGCACATGCAATGCAAAGAAACACATAAGTGAAATCAAAACAAGCTATCATGAGTTCGAGTCAAGCTCTCTAAGATCCCAAGCGGAGTCGCCAGAAACTGTAGACGCGCCCTTAGGCTTCACTCTACAGTTCGGACTCCCTTTTGTTGTCGGTTCTTAATCTGAACCAAAGAGTCCAAATCCGGCAAATCGTTTTGAGAAAAACAGATTTTTTTGAAAGAAGTGTCAAACATGGACTGCTTTGCTAGATACAGAGTCGCCACCTAAATATTTTTTAATGGGGAAATTTAGGAAACCCTGACTCGGTGCCAAAGGCCACGTGTCCGTCATCACCAAAGTTGCCTCGGCTTGGGAACTTGGGTACGATCGGGGAAGGTCAGCTATGAGCACCCCCTTTCGCCCGATCCGAAGATCGGCCTCTACTAACCGTGATATCTTATTTTGAAAACATTGTATGCTCTTATTCTGGTTATTAGCCTAGAATTACTACGTTATGTGCACAGCAAACAAGTATAGACCAAATCGCCTAAATTGGAACAAAACATTTCATGTTTGTTTTGAAAATGGTTTGTTACTCGCAAGTAGGCTAAAATGAAGATTTTGCCACCCTCAAGTGGGCTTTAGAAAAGATGCTTTTGCCACTATCTAGTGGGCTTAAAACTCACAGTTTCAATGCTTTTATTCCTATTTAGGTAATTTTGACCTCCATCCACAGGCATTCAAGCAATTATATCACATAAGCAGCTAGTCTCATGGTAATCATGCTATTATGGCAACATTCACACGCATGCGATATGCTAAAGCATAAAAGCTTACCTAGTACTCCAAGCCAAAACAGAAACTAGTTAGTAATCATATGCATGATCCTAGTTCATGTTAAGATGGCTAATGCAACATATGCAAAATGCAACTATAATAGGCTCGGCTATCCTAAAGATGGCATGTGAAATGCTGCAACTAACAAGTACTGAACTTGGAATTGAAATACAAGTGCAGTTAGCATGATGTGTCGAGCCCGATGCATGTAAGACAAATGTATGGATGCACGCATGCATAGCATAAGGTATGCTAATTTAAATATGCCCTAGTCTACCATCATAAGCAGGTAAATAAAACGGAAGAAAGACGTGGGGTTGGAAGACATACATACACGTACGCAAACTTATTACACATTTGCCCTCGCTCGGAGGGTCCGAAAGAATATACAGGCCAAATAACAAATCAACTATCCTAGCTAATTAATTATTACAGACCCTTAATTATTTAACAAAAATAAATGCAAAAAGAAGGTGGCTGCAGCCCTGCCTCGGGATGCGGGAATGATGCATGCTCGATCCATCTCGCCCGGAAACTCGCTGCCATAGCACTACTGCCTCTGTTAACATTGCCCTACTCCTCTGAGGACTACCAAAGTCCAAGGGTATGCTTTATGGATGTTGGGGAATACCACCGGCCAAGTACAAACACCACTGGCCAAAGAGAGGAACCACCGGCCACCTTTTAATCTATCGGCAACAGATTCCTGGCCGGTTGGCACTATATTTAGCCGACCGGCCAAAGCTTCCTGCAGAACCTGCAATTGACAGCAGCAGAGGGCAAGCAGTGTATGGCATGGAATTTTCAGGCAAATGTATGCACGGACACACTCCCTATCATGTAATGTACTCAAGGGAGTGTGACCCTCGACCCTCGGGCCATCAATCACGCATTTCAGTGCATGATGGCCCAAAAGCCAAGTGTGCAACTTCGATATCAAATGCAATGCAAGCACAAAACACATCAAAGGGCCCCAACCCCTATCATGATTGATCAAGAGGCAAAGGATGCATGCTCAATGAAATGCAACCTAGGTATGGAGGCTAAGTATGCAACATGAACATTCAAATGAGCAATGTATACTAGGCACGCAACCTAAACATGTAAGCAAACATGGAATGCAATAACATGCGATGATGGACTTAAACTAAGATGGATAGCTCGCAAACATGCCAAAATCAGTGGCCATTAGATGAAAATGAGACACTCGAAATGCGTGCACACGTGCACGCAAACCGAGGACCGAACCTAAGGCATCAAATGCCACTCTACTAAAGCATGGCAAGGCATGGAACATGGTATGCAAACATGCAAACTTCAATACTAAATCATGATGCTAAACAGCCCCGAAGCATGGAAACATGGCACCCGATGCATGAGATGAATCCCGAAACATAAAACTAGGCATATGTATTGACCTATAGCTATACAAAGCATGCATTTTTTGATCATGAAGCATGAAGACAGAACTGAGGCAGTCCCAAAATATGCACATTTCTAGTTCAAAGTGTGGCCAAAAAGTGCTAGCAAGATGGATTAAAATAGCATGCAAATTTGACTAGTAAACATGGTTTACATGGCAAGTGTATGAAGAAAATGAAATCTTACCAAACCAGCCAAAATCAGTGAACAAAACATGCCAAAATATGCCCAAATACCCACTGAAATGAAGCCAACACATGCAAAAATGATGAGCTCCTTTAGAGGGCTATACAAGGGGTTATTAGTCACATATAAGATGGACACTCAACAAAGCCAAACCAAATTTGGAAATGGCCTATAGGGGTCCTAAAACCTACTGAAAAATGCCTAAATCGAGCTCAAGAAGTGTGTAAATATAGGCCCCTTTGTAAGGCCAAAAATGCAAGCGAACAAGACAACAAGGAGAGGGGATGGCCTTCTCCTTCTTTGGACCTCAAAACACCACCCCTACCACTGAAATCCCTCTGGATTTCAGTGGTGAGAGGGCCAATACAAGGTGGTCCCGAAGCTCACAAAAAATGCACAAAAATGAGGCCAAACAAGGCCTAAGAGGGGTCAAACAACCCCAAACACCAAAGTGGTCTTAATGAAGTATCTTAAACACAAAAAAATAGAACTTTTTTATGTTATACACCAAGCTCAAATCAGCAAGAAAGATAGGCTAAAATGAGGTACAAGAAAGTGCTAAAAAGGGGAAGAAACTTACCCTTGAAGACCAAATTCGAGACCAGCTGAAGGAGGGCCAAAACCAGCTTTTGGAGCTCAATAAACCCTTCCAAGAACCTCAGTCCATTGGTAGTGGTGTATGGCTATGAGGTGTGGTGCAATAGGCCAAGAACAAGGGTCTTTGAACACTCTAACACACCCAAATGTAGAGAGAGAGGGAGATATATATGTTATATGTATGTATTAGTTCTGATTTTGCTGAACCAAAACAATGGAGGAGGATGGGTTTCTTTTATAGAGCAAGGAAATGGCATAAAGCTTCTCAAAGAAGCTATACAAAAGGGTCAAAGGGACCAAGCTTCTAAGAGAAGCTAATGCAAAGGTGCAAGCTTGTTGAGGAAGCCAAGACAAGGGGTCAAAGCTTCCTCAAGAAGCTTTGAGCAAAGGGTGCAAAAAGAGGGTCAAAAGGGGTGCAAAGGGTGCAAAACAGCCACACACGTGCATGGGAAGAAGAGTCTGTGCATTCCAGCTGGCATAGCTGGCATCCATTCAATTTGTAGAATACTCCGGAAGGTTGTCGGCTAGCAAACTTGGTCGGTCAGCCATCTTTTCTGGCCGGTCGGCCATCTATTTGGCTGGTCGGCCATTTGTTTTGGCCGGTCGGCAGGAAAAATCTGCTTTGTAGGTCCAACTTCAAACGGGCATAACTTCTTCATATGAACTCCTTTTCAGGTCATTCTTGTGTCAAAATTGAAGCCCCAGAAGTAAGCGTTCCAATGGCACCAGCGTGGCATCAAAATTCCAACTGTGCAAAAATTTATTCTTGTTTTGGTGAAGGATGCTCAGTTTCGGTCCAACTGGGATGATGCCCGACTTCAACCAATCATATCTCCGCCCTCCGGACTCGGATTTAAGAGATTCTTGAATGAAAAATGAAGCCCCGGAAGTCTTCTTTCCAACAGTGGTGGCTTCATAGCTTAAATCCAAGTGTATAGACAAATAAGCTTGATTTAGTGAGGACTGCTCATCCCTCTCTTAGCAATTCTTACCTATCTTCTTCTTCAACTTGGTTTCTCCGCTCTTCTCCTCTTTTCTTCAACTTCAAACCCCTAAACAAGGTGTTTTGAAAGATTTTTCAAAGATTTCATCTCTTTTTCATTCATCTCCACTTTGTCCTTGCTCGGTTTACCAAAAAGCGCAACATTTACCGAAGTGCGAGCGTCGGAACATCGTAGGAACTTTATTTCAAAAAAGTTTTGAAAACGAGGGTTTTAAGGTCTAAAAACCATTCAAAATAGCTTTGGTTCAAAAAGGGGTGGAAAGTTGGGATTTGGCCCTCTCCTTGCCGGAGAAATTGAACCTTTGCCCTACACATCTTTCATCACCGAGCAAACCATCAGTAGCGCCCAAGTCTTAAGGGCGGTCAAAAATGGGGTGTCTACACCTTGGCATGGGCTACCAGGAAGTTGCGGCACTACTTGTTAGCTCACTTTGTAATACTGGTTTCGAGATTAGATCCCATCAAATATCTCTTCGAGAAACCGGCACTTATAGGTTGGTTAGCCTGTTGGTTGCTTCTGCTTTCCGAATTTGATCTGAAGTATATGACGCGCAAGTCAGTGAAAAGGAGAGTGGTAGCGGAGTTCCTAGCTAATCACCCAGTCGAAGGGGATGAAGCAGTTGAGTATCTATTCCCAGATGAGGCCATTTTGCATGTCGAAGAAGAAACTTGGGCGATGTACTTTGACGGAGCGTCAAACCAATATGGGTATGAGAAAGGGGTGTTGCTGATAGTACCCGACAATTCCCTCATACCTTTATCATTCAGACTCTGGTTCAAAGTCTCGAACAATGAAGCAGAGTATGAGGTGTGTATTGCTGGACTAGAAGCAGCTCTGGAACTAGTGGCAAAACGGTTGGACGTCATCGGGGACTCGAACCTTGTTGTATCTCAAGCTAAAGGAGATTGGAAAGTCAAAGAAGAAAAGATGAGAATCTATCACCAGACCTTGGACATGCTGATTCCTCGGTTTGAGAAATTGAATTTCGCTCATCTGTTAAGAGAGAACAACAGGTTCACAGATTCACTAGCAACTCTATCTTCTATGATAGACATCCCTTTCAGAGTCCGGATGCGTCCGGTCATCATCGAACATAAATTTACGCCGGCCTACGAGTTGGTTGCTGCCATAGATGAGGTATAAGATGAGAACCCCTGGTATTACAATGTCTAGAACTTCTTGAAAAAAGAGGCATATCCACCAGGGGAAAATGCCAAAGATAGAAGGGAAATTCGAAGAATGGCTGCTCAGTTCATCGTTTGCGGGGGAAAACTGTATAAGAGAGGTCATCTCGGGATGCATAAGCTGTGTGTTGATGCTGAAGAGTCCAAGCGCCTGATGGAGGGCATCCATGGAGGAGAGTGCGGAGCACATATGAATGGGGTGACGCTAGCCCGGAAGATCCTTAGACAGAGTTACTACTAGTCTACCATGGAGGAGGATTGCATTGGCTTTGTTCGGCGATGCCACAAATGTCAGATCCATGCAAATTGCATGAACATTCTGCCATCGAAGCTGTACAACATGACTTCGCCATGGCCATTTTCAGTCTGGGGGATTGATTTAATTGGGGCTGTCACTCCGAAGGGGTCCAATGGGCATGAGTTCATTCTGGTCGCGATAGACTATTTCACGAAGTGGGTTGAGGCTCAATCTTATGCGGTGTTAAAGGCATCACATGTTGCTAAGTTCATCAGGAACAACATCATCAGGAACAACATCATCTGTCATTGCGGGGTCCCGAACGAGATTATTTCAGATAATAGTTCCCACTTCAAGAAGGAAGTGATCGACTTGTTGGACAAGTACAACGTGGCTTTTCATAAGTCGTCTACATATCGACCGTAGACCAACGGAGCAGTTGAGGCCGCCAACAAGAACATCAAGCACATTCTACAGAAGATGGTGGAAACTTACCGAGACTGGCTAGATAAGCTGCTATTTGCTTTGTGGGGCTACCGGACTTCAATTCAAACTTCTACTAGGGCCACTCCATATTCCTTGGTTGATGTGATGGAGGCTGTTCTGCCTATCAAAGTTAAGGTTCCGTCATTGTGAGTATTGGCTAAGTGTCAGATAGCTGAGGCAGATTGGCAGCAAAGCAGGTTCGAAAAACTCATGCTCTTTGACGAGTGTAGACACCCCATTTTTGACCGTCCTCAAAGACTTGGACGTCACCGCTTGGACACTCGGTGATCATCCATGTGTGTGTTCGTTTGGAGTTCCCGGAGTTCTCGGCTCGCGTGCCGTGCCTCAGGACCTCCGAACTCGACCGTTTGTGTTTGGTTTTGCACCAAACACCTGTGATTTGCCTTTGAGGGGCAGGGAATGCCTTCTGAGGCATCCCCACACACCACCGGGGCTAGAGGCTACCTACTGGTCAGAGTTGTCACCGCACTATATTGTGCCGGTCGGCACTATTTTGTGCCGTCGGCACTGCTTTTGGGCGAAATGACCATTTTGCCTCGCCGACCACTGCACTTGCTTGGTGAGATATTTTCTCACAAATTGCTTGTTTCCTCCATACACGTGTATGGAGGGATGGGTTGCTTAGTGGCCAAGCTTGTAAGCTTTTGGCCTATAAGAGGGAAGCTCTCCTCTTGGCTTGGGGGTTAGCAATTTTCAAGGTTAGCTATTGTTAGAGAGCTAGAGCTCGGTTTTAGGGTTAGAATAGATATAACTTCTATATCTCTCCCATTCTCTTGTTTAACTAGGTGTTTTGTGCCTTACTTTTGCACACTAGCACCTAGTGTCCCACCTTTCTCTTGGTTCAGAGGTTCTAGAGGTTAGTTTTTGGTGATTCTTGACTGTATTGGAGCTCAAGGGACCAAGCACAACAACCTTTGTGAAGGTAGTCAACAAGGGTAAGAAACTTACACTTTATTCCCCATTCTTGCAACTTGTTTTTACCTAGTTTAAAAACAGTTTTTGGCCTAGTGTTAGGCACATCAAATCTCTGTTTTTAAGTCCTCTTTATTGTATATCAAGAGTGCTTTGTGGTTTGAGGAACTTTGACCACCTTTAGGCCTTGAAAAGGCCACTTTTTGTGCCATTTTGTGAGAGATCCGAGACTTTGGTCTTGGGATTTTTCACCACTGATATCTTGAGGTTTTCAGTGGTGAAGAGCATGCCTTGAAGTCTCAAGAAGGAGAGGGCCACCCCCTCTCCTTGATGTCCTTGAAAAGGACAAATTTTGCTTCCTTAAGGAGCTTCATGCTTGAGTGTGTGTTGGGCATGTTTGACTTGTTTTCCATGCTTATTATACCATGTTTTAACTTGGTTTTAAGTTGGTTTTGGTCTCCTATACATGCTTAGTATAGTTGCCTTGTAATACCTCTTTTATGTCTCAACATGTCCAGGTAGTGTGTCTATATTTCTAGCATGTTTTAGGCTTGTATCCATGAAGGTTGTGTGCTTATTTTGCCATGATTTAGCTCTGTCCATAGCCTTTTGGGTCGATCCTATCATGCATTATATAGCTCCTTTGTATTTGGCTTGTTGGCCTTGAGAATATGAGTGTGTAGCATGCCATGCTTGCTTCATTTTTGGTGGTTTAAAACCATCCAACATGCCATTTCAGACCTTATGATGTGCTTGTATGCATGCTTTGGTTGCTTCTTTAATGCTTTAAAAGCATGTGTTGAATGCTCCTTGTTTTGGTCATGTTGTATGCCTTTGTGCTTGAGCCTCTTAGATGCCATCTAGGTGCTCCTTAGGATTTGTTTAGGTCTGCTTGTGACCTATTTCAGGTCCCCTTTAGCCTTGTGAGGCTTGGTAGATTTGGCCTTGGTTTAAGCCTTCATGGCTTGTTTCAAGTACTTGGGCCATTTATTGTGTATTTGGCTCGCTTTGTTGCATGTTTTGGCAACATGTTTTGCTTGATTTTCAGAGCTTACAATGCATGCTATTAGTCCATGTTTGGCTTGTTTAAGAATGCATGAGAGTTGCTTGTGAATGCCTAAGTGTTGGACCATAATTGTATACATGTGTGTGTGCATTCTAGCCTTCATTTTCGAGCATGTTGGCCAACGTTCTTGGGCCTTTTAGAGCTGTCCAATTCATGTATAAGTCCATTCCTACTTTGCTTTTGCATGCTTGTATGTTCATACAACAATATTCTTGCATTGCATCGCCATATTGCATGCTAGATGACATGCTTAGGGTTGCATTTGGCATTGTGCATGCCAAGCCTCTTGAAGTGAGTTTGATAGAGGTTTGGCACCTTTGTTTGCATTGCATGCATTTGAAATCAAAGTTGCATTCTTGGTCCTTAGGGCCATCACGCATGGAAATGCGCGACAGGTCGTGAATCGAGGCACATGCCCTCTTAAGTCCATAGCATGATTTGGGATGTGTTTGGTGCATATATACCTTGAATTGCATTGCCTTGCCTTTTGTTCCTCTCACATCGTGGAGTTGCGTGTTCTGCAGGACTTTGTGCCGACCGGCACTTTTAGTCGACTGGCCGCCATCGGGCACCGATAATGAAATTCAGAGCTTGGATTCTTCTTCACCGGTGGCTCCTCGACTCACCGATGATACTTCCCAAAGGCTCGAGAGGCACTCTGAAGTTTTGGGAATTTTCAGAGAAAGAGAGCAGAGGAAACAGAGGCACACTTGCACTCAAGAAGGCAGCTCCGAGCGAAGTCCCGGCGCTACTGCAAATTTCCTCCTTCCGAGGCATTTATCGCTAAATAGATTAATTATTTGATTTAATTAATTTAGTTGATTTGTAATATTTAATTAGCTAGTTTAGTTAATTATTTATTTATTCTGTAATTATTTATTCGGTCCCTCCGAGTGAGGGCAAAATGTAATAAGTGTGTGTGAGTGGGCATGTATGTCTTCCAATCCCCACTTCTTTCTAACCCTTTTATTTACCCGCCATGGGTAGATTAGGCATTTTCAATTAGCATACCTTATGTAAATGCATGCGCATCATTCATAAGTATTGCATACATTGGGCTCGCACATCACGCAAAACCGCATCGCACTTTCGATTTCCAAATTGAATACGTGCTATGTGGTAGCATTTCATATGCCATGTTAGGGTTAGCCGAGCCTAGTCTAGCTTACATCTATGCTCAGGTCGCATTAGCCACTTAACATGAAACTAGGTCATGCACGCTTGCTAACCGGTTTTGTTTTTGGCGCGAGTACGATGTAAGTCTTTATCGCTTAGCATATCGCATGCGTGAATGTTAACATGACAATAGGATTGCCATGCGGCTAAGTGCTTATGTGATATAACTGCTTGTATGCCTGGGTGGAGGTTGGATTGTATGAGTTGGGAGTACTCTGAACTGTGATTTTAGCCTACTTAAGTAGTAGCAAAATCTAACACGCTTTTCAAAACAAAACGGATATGCAATGTTTATTTCCAAATTAGGCGATCTAGTCTATACTTTTGTGTTGTGCGCATCACATAGTAATTCTAGGTTAATAACAGAATAAGAACGCATAAAGTTTTCAAAAACGGATATCACGGTTAGTAGAGGCCGGTCTTCGAACCGGGCGAAAGGGGGTGCTCATAGCTGACCTTCCCCGATCGTATCCAAGCTCCCGAGCCAAGACCACTTTGGTAATGACGGACGGTATTTCTAAGATCGAGTCGTGGTTTCCTAAATTCCCCATTTTAAAAATATTTAGGTGGCGACTCAGAATCCGCAAAGCAACCATGTTTGGCACTACTTTTCAAAAATCTGCTTTTCCTTAAAACGATTTGCCGAGGTGGACTCTTTGGTTCAGATTTAGAACCGCAACAAACTTAAAGAGTCCGAGTCAGAAGCGAGGTCCCCCGGCTTGTTACAGCTTCGCGACTACCGGGAGTTTAGAGAGCTTGACTAACTCGTGATATCCTGCTTTTGATTTCACTTATGTGTTTCTTTGCATTGCATGTGCATTGGTGCTTTAGGACACCGTGGTTGGCCATCCGCTATTCTCGAGCGGTTTGTCGGAGGCTTGTCTTGTCAAGGCATGTCCGTAAGGTCGACCGTTATGGCTCGCCAAGATGGGGAACACAAACCCCGGTTTTACTGGGGCACCCCTTTTGACCATTCGACCTAGTTGCATAGTCGGAATCCATAGTGACCATCCCAAACTAGGACAGGTTGCTTACCCGATTTAGGTTGTTTGAAACCGCCAAGGCGTAGTAAAACCCTAGTTCCCGATAAAATAGGACAGGGAAGCCCTACCCCAACATAGGGGTGTATTGGCTCTCATTTACTTGCTATATGCTTTTAGAGTGTATCTCTACAGGGAATGCATATACCAGCTTATAGTCTCACAGATCCGCCCGAGGGCATCAAGACGTGATTTTGAGAATCGCTTATATCTGGAAATCGGCCAGATTTGGAACAAGAACTGGGGAACAAAGGATCGCCAAAGATAGTACCGTTGTTCGGCTACACCTGTGTTTGATCCGTCTCAACAAATACCGCCTGCTTTTCCGCTTCAGCCAGAATTCAGAGAGTTGAGTCGTAATGCTTAGTGTCTTCTCCTTGCCGAGGCAGATCAACATGACGCAGAACTCAAGAGATTGTGGTCATGACGGCCGCTGAGTCAGAAACCATCCCACGAGTGATGTCGCTGCTGATATGCCGCGACCCGCCAGTCACCCGCCGCACAACCACCGACTCCTCAGCTCTATCAGCTCATGAGCCCACCACATTCGAAAGTTAATGGGGATGATAGGTGATCTCCAAAGGTCTATGGCGACCTTGCTTATAGAATGTCAACTCGCCACCGTTGCACCGTGATGTTGAAAATTTCAACCCCAGAGCCTCCGACATCGGGCGGATTGTGATCGAGCTCAATCACCAGAGATGACCTCCACCCACAACAAAGTTGATGTACCAAGATCAACCCAAACCTCTCATCGTGCCGAGGCCAAGAAAAGATAAGATGAAAGCGACACCGACCCCATTGAACAACCTGCCAGGCGAGAGGCTTTGAAAGCCGGGGAATGAATGAGCAAAGTATCCGCAGCTATGACAAAAGCTATGGAGAATGCCTTCCCACCCCGCCCGAGGGCGCATCACGACCAGAGAATCGACAGCCCCGCCATGCCAAAACAAATTTCTCCCATTCCCAATCCTCGACCGAAAGAATCAAACCCAAGGTCGACTCGCCACCCATTCGCCAAGACATCTAGCAGAGTGTTCAGTTCCAAAGTACTGCCCGAGGGCGCAGGCCTTCCATCCTCTTTACATGCCTTTGTCTAGGCACTTTTGATTTTGGCCAAGAAGGGCATCTTACGCCTCGATCCTAGGCCACTCCCCAAACCCCTTCCAGCAGCACCATGATGCCACTCAAGATCAGGCGCATTCATCAACACCGCCATGCTATCGATAATCGCTCGCCCGCCACGAGGTACAAGACTTGATTGATAATAAGATCATCCTTCCGCCGACTTCGCCAAGTCAATTACTACGGAGTTCTTGGACTACGAGGATACAGATATCAAGGCACAGATACCGCGAGTATGTGATCAAGATGAATCGTCAAGGGCAACATTCGCACATTTTTGATGTGGTGTTTGGCACGTAATTTTGAGTACCACGATGTTAGTTTTGTAAATCCCGACTTGGGTGTCGAGTCACTGCTTTTGTTGTTAAGTTTGTCTCATTGTTTTGAGATTCCTTTGCTTAAGGGTCTGCTCTAATTGTAATGAGTCAATCCTCTTCTCAGATAGAATGCTAGGTGACTTCGGGTTGTTGCCTCAAGCACCGCTTTTGTTTTGTAATTACTTTTGCTTTCCTTTGGGTCCTCGCTGGAGCCAATTTACATCCGGAATCAATGAAACAAATGTGGGCTACCGTGGTTCCCATGTTTATTAACTGTTGTGCTAGTTGTGCTAGAGAACCGAATGGGGTGACAACAAGATTCCGCCGCTTTTTGTGCCCTAAAGATTATTGCTTTGACTTAAGTTTTTTTAAAAAAAAAAAAAACCTTTTGAACACTGTAGAAAACGAAGAGGAAGGAATTCCTGATTTGCAAAACTTTGATCAAATGAGAGAAAGAGAGGCATACTAAGCCCTTAATGAATGAAATCATGCTTGTCGACGTGAGTAATCGAGAAGGACCCTAGCTTTGGTCCAGATTGGTCCTACGTTTTCGCGCGAGCGATTTGTCGCTCCCTTAAAAATTTTCAAAATATTTTGCGCGGTCTTATGGCGAAGACTGTGGAATCGCCTCGAGATCGTGGCACCAGATCGCCCCGCCTCATAATTCTGGCCATTCACTGTAAACCCGGATCGGTTCAAGACGATCGCTGTCACGAAACGCCTGTGGTGGCCCAATTCAAGTAGCCTCTAACAAGAGGCACCAACGCCGATCAAGGAGATCAGATCCCACCAAGCAAGGTTCATTCAGCGACCATGATGGGTTCTTCTGCAAATCAATAGCCACTCTCTTGGATACAGATGGCTTCAAAACCCCAAAACCATTTGGCATGGACTTGTTACATTTTTATCCTTTGAGAGGCTCGCTGGGCCGAAAACCCGGAAGGGCGACCCAGGCAAAAGTTAGAGCAAAGAAAAGAATGAAAGAAAAAAAAAAAAGAAAGAGAAAAAAAGAAAAAGGTAATACAAAAAGATAGGAAGAGAAGATCGCAAGGTCGAAACCCCGCAACGGGCCCCTTGGGAAAAGTTAGAGCCTAAAAAAAAAAAAAAAAAGAGAAAATAAAGAAAAAGAAAAAAATGAAAAAGAATTGAAAAAGAAGAAAAAGAAGCTCGCAAGGTCGAAAACTCGACGGGCGCCTTTGGCAAAAGTTAGAGCATAAAAAGGAGAGGTTAAATACCCGAGTGTACCTTAACCGAACTACGAAGGCTTGATTCCCATGTTTGGGATACGAGGCAACTTCATCCTCAAGTCCAAATTTCAACGCCCATAGCGCCTCGTGCCATGTCATGGTTTTGATCACTTTTGCCTTCTCCGAATCTAATGCCTTGATTACAAAGAACCCTAACCACGTGATTAACTTCCTAACCACCAACACCTTCCAGTGACTATGTCCACATATTGATTCAAGCCATCTTCAACTCCTCCGTGTCCGAGGGTCCGATCGACGCCAATAAGGAGTGATATACAACATGCCGCGCATCATCCAAAACAAGGGCAACTTTCCGCTGCCACCCGCCGCCATCCATGTCCAAAAAGTTGCCCTAAGCTACCATTCAAACTAGGGGCAACTTTCCTTGCCTTATCCCCCTTCTGCCAGGGGCAATTTTCCACTACCTCCGATCCGAGTTTGCATATCTCGAGGGTAAGTTTCATGCTCGTTGAGCATCGCTTTGTTTGCAAAAATGGTTTTTGAAAATTTTCACCGAGGTTGACTTATTTTCTCGAAAACTGCTTTCATTTTCAAAATTGGACCATGTTTGGACCCAAAAGGAGAATTTTCAAGGCTCACACCGATTCACATGATTTTCAAATCAAAATTGAATAAGTGTGTTTATCCAACTCTCACTCGATCAAAACTGCTTTTAAGAAGAAAACAAAAAATGGTCAAGATAATGAACCAGGGGCACAATGAGTCAAATCTTCTGCTCTTCCCCACCGTCACAAGATGCATTCGCCAGAAGGCGCCCATCTACCGTAAGAAGTAGCCGTGAGCTAGCCGTGTCTGCATGAACTCAAGAACTTCCTATTCATCCGCTATTCACCTTGGGGAGGGATGAAAAATGAGAGAATAAAGAATAGAGAGGAGTAAGTTGAGAGAAAATGGGAGAAGGGTTTTTGTGAGAAAAACCGAGCTTGAGGGCCGAGTGATGTGAGAGTCACAAATCGAAGGGGTGGGAAACCTACCCGAGGAATTGGCCCTCAAGCCCGAGGTCTTTATTAAAAAAAAAAAAAAAAAACATGTCCGGGTGTCGTGGTCTTTTGACTTATCGCCTCAATGTTCGCTGAGTCTTTTCCGAGTGTGTCTCGTTGTGCTAGGTCGTGGTGCCTTTTGTTTCTTCGCTTGAGTCTGCTCGTCTGCCGCCCCGTGGTAGGCTCGACACTCTGCTTGAAAACCCATCCTCTTCCAAAAGCGCTTGTTTGTACTGTGATGTCGTGCCATTCTCTACATCCGCAAGGCAAGAAAAGGAAAGGGAAGATTTGAGACATCCGAGGTGTTTCAACCGCAACCATATCGCTTCGTGATCCGCCTCGCCGATTGAGGGTCGTTTGTTCAAAAGTTTGTGGTGCGGAATGAACCGAATATCAATTATGGGCTAAATGCGCATCAATCCTCAAAGAGATTAATCCTCAGCAGAGCATGGGTCAGGTATTCGCTTTGAGCCGTGGCTTATTTGAATTATTTCGCTAGTTGATTGGTTATCCTCATATCGCAAAGGCAAATGCTTGGTTGTTTTGTTAAACAAAGATATCAATGCCATTTACATTTGAGGTGTGGTATGATGCAATGCGATGCAAAGTATGAAATGTGCAGTATACGTAAACATACAGATATAACACTCTTTAGACAAAAAGTTTGTTTATATATAATCTTTTCCAAGACACGCTTTTGAAAGTAAAACCGCTCAAGGGCAAAGACATAGTGCTCTATCTACAAAAGGAAAAGGTATGTAAAATAAAAGAAAAACAGCAGGTCTCAGGATCATCATCGCTGGCCTCGCCACGGGGATCCGTCTTCGCTTCTTCCCCGGCGTAAGCTCAGAGCATCATCAGAGCATCACTGTTCGAGCTCGAGCCCGAAGCCGCCCCGCCTCCTCCTTCGATGCCCTCACCTCCTCGCTCTCTCCTCGACTCATCATCTGGGATCGCAGCCATGAGCTACTCCTCGCATGAGAATGCCCTCCTCTCGGTACGAGGGAACGCCCGCCATCCCGGGTCGAAGGGGAGGCCCAGCAATAAATACGCCACCCATCGGAGGGATCGAAAGGAGGCCGAAAGTACAAAGAGTAAACACATCGTAAAACCGTGAGCGTCTATCGCCAGGGATGCAGCAGGCGAGTACAAGGTGTGAACGCCGTGGATGCTTTATCAAGACAGTAATGCAAGCATGAGTACAGCAGGTATGAAAGCCGTGAGCAGCCTGCCGATTTTTGTGCAAGATAGCAGACATTGTGTGAAATGTAATATGATTTGAGATCGTGGTCAATAGAACATACCGCAAGCCGTAGGCGGTCAAGGCGCCGAGAGTCCGGCTGCAAAGATCCCCAAAGCAGGAGGCATTCAACTCCACAGCATCGACGGGTATACTCGAAGAAGTCTCAAAAGTATTAAATACATCAAGATTCGTGGATATCCGAATGAATCAAGTGAAATAACAATGCAAGATGCGTAAATAAAGTGATACATACCGAGGCAAGTCAGAATGCTACCAACTCATGACCAAATGGAGGAGGAGCAAAGGATCCGTAGGTCTCCCCGCTCGCCTCAGACGTCAACATAGTAGGCAGAGCAGCCAACCGCACCTCGCCCCTCAAGACTCGCCTCGCCGGACTCGAGCTCGAGCCCGCCAGGACGGTCCCGCCCTATCCCCACTCTCGCCGAAATACCGGCACCGCAGTCTCTCGATCAACTCGCGGCCACCACTCAGAGGTCGTGATGATAAAAGTCCGGACGCATTCGTAATAGTCGCCTCGCTCAAACCGCTCACGCCCAAACCAAGGGTGTAGTCCACCATCCGTCAACAAAGGAACCTCTCAAGATCCTCATATGCTCAGGAGGGTGAACCGACTATTCGCCTGCAACCCAAGGGTCCGGGCGAGAAAACGCCCCCAGTACCAAGCCCGGCTGCATCGCCCTCCAAAAGAATCCCAGAACGAGGTCTCTCAAGACCGGCCAGACGATCCTCGTCATCGCAGTAAAGGAGCCCATGGTCGCCAGTGATCTCAAATCGAAATACGCTTTGTTATCTATTGGTATTGCAAATATACAAAGGGAAAAACGAAACTTGATGAACTACAAGTAAAACATACCGCAGGGTAATGGTGTCAAAGTAACGCCGAAGAAGCCAAGGTGTCCCGGTCGCCGTGCACCTCCCATCAAAGCGGGCGAGAGAAGGGGACCAGAGGAGTCTCCGTCGCCGCACTGCTCCACTGAAAGTAGGCATACACCCACAACAAAACCGATATCGAGCATCATCGATAAAGCGTAATGTAGAACAAAGCGTAAATATCGAGCTATGTGTTGTGCGTGTATTGAGCAGAGGGTATAGTGTGAACCGTGGTACAACAAGGTAAAGCGTAAAGGTATATGTGTGGTGTACAAAGATACAACAAGGTGAGCAGCAAGGTGTTGTAGAATACAGAAGTATGTAGAGCGTAAATGTAAAGCGTAGAAGGAGACATACCTCCTAAGCCCGCCAAGAGTCCCTCGAGCAACATACCACCGCCAAGGAAACCGAACTCATATAGCCATAGAGGGTGGCCAGAGCCGCACCACCCCAATCAAAACGCAAAATGTCTCTCGACATCCACCAAAGGCGCCGAGGAGGCAGAGAGGCATCAGGTTCGCCGGCGGCGAAGATCGCTGCCCCTAGCAAAACATCGAAGCCGCGGCGCATCGATCCACGGCCTCGGGTCATCTGAGTCAGATCACCAAGGGCATGCTGGCCCTAAACCGCCTCAAACCAAGAGAAGCGGACAAAGCCGGGCGAAGCGAGAGGCGGAGCTGCTACCGAGTAAATAGACTCGAGCGGCGATCCACTCGCCCATGTTCAGATCAAAGGATCGGATCACCCCCACCCCGAGGCCGTAAGCATCGAGAAGTCATAAGGGTCATCGCTATGTCCCCGGCCGCCGACAGTGAAACGAATCTGTGGTGTCCCACCACCTCTCGCCAGTATGCAAGAAGAGGCTCGCAAGCGTAAAGCCCGGTAAGTCCTCGCAGAAAACGCCAAGCCCTCGCTCACGATGTAACGAACCTCCTGAAGCTCAAGGCATCAAGTGCGAAGCGACGACGCTCCCATACCCGCGATGGTATGGGAATCCTGCTTAAAAGTACATATGGGCTAATGATGAATACACCGATTTATCTTTTTCTAAAGGCATGAAAAACTCTAGAGTAAATATAGCATGCATAAGTTTTCAGATTTCTAACAAGATACCGGTGCCGTGTGCTTACAAAGAAACTATGTGCACGTGATACATCGCTGTGTTTTGATGCTCCTGTAAACTTGGTGCATGTGTGCACATTTTTAGATTCAAGCAGATATCGGGTTTCAAAGATCCCAAAGGTAGATTGCGGTCCGTGATATGTCGCTGTTCGTGAGGATCAAGTAAACGACGGTGATATGTCCGCTGGTTTGTGTAGTTTTCGCAAGTCCGCATGCGGCGAAGTTTTCGTTCAAATGAGCACCGTGTTAGTAAATTTGCAGCAGGTGATGTATGCCGTGTTTGGGTCTAGTGCAAGGTGTATGCATGTGCGCCGGTCCTAAGCAGATGTCGCCACGGTTGTCCACAATCAACTACAAGACAAAGACATCAGATCAAGCGCTTGATGGGTTCGCTTAGCTATGGCGCTGATGTAAAATCCTACATTGCGTAAAAATAAGAGGCAAGAGTGTTACCTCTACGACGCCTAAAAGACAAGTGGGAGGCCGGCCACGCAGTTGTAACCTCTCGATCCAAAGCCCTCTCGGCCGCGAAGTGGCGGAGTCCGCCAGTGGTAGCACGGGATGGTCGGGCGATAGGTCGCCGGATCGGGCGCCGCCGCTGGCAAGAGCTCGACTCGGATCCATCTCAAGATCCGGGAGTCCCGACATGTGGAACATCGTCCGCCATGTGTAGTGGTGGTGAAAAATGAGCCGAAGATGAAAACGGGCCGAATGCGAAAAAGTCAACCGCAAAGTCAACTCCCGAGAGGGCCGGAAATGGCCGAAGGTCGGAAGATGGGAATATACGGAAATATAGAGGAAACCAAGGAACGAGTCCCAAAAGGTGAAAATAGCAAAGGAAATCAAAACAAAGATTTGTTCGCTTGAAAATGTCCGAAACGCCAAGGAGATCGCGAATCCCATTTATAAAATGGCGCGAAAACTCAAAGAAATGAGCAAAGGAGGAGAGAAAGAGACTCTAGAGAGAGAGAGTGAGAGATCTCGGCGAAGAAAAGTGAAGAAATAGGGCTTCAAGCCCTATTTTATAAAGCCCAAGGTGAAATGGCGTAATCGCCTCGACAAGAATCTTGCTTGGCCGGCACATTTTGTGCTTGGCCGGCACTTTTTGTGCCGATGAAGTTTTTATCACCGTGGCCAGCCGGTGGGCCATATTCCACCCAGCCGGTGGTGTTCCTTGGGCCTTGTTTGGGCTATATTATCACTTTGGGTCTTCAAGTCTCAAGAAAATACGAGAAAATGCGCCCCGATGCTCAACCGCCTCCGCTTTGACTTCTGGACCGCCTCTACTATGCGTGGTGCTCAATTTCGCTTAAGATTGTATCCTTTTGTATCCTTTGTCATCTACGGAGATCCAAAAGTTGCCCCGTGTGTCACGGCATCCATCATGTTGTCCGGGCGATCAGATCGCTACCATCTCGCACGCCTCTCGCGACTTGCACCGCTTTTGCATTGTCATGTGGCATGCGGTCATACCGCTTCATTTTGCACTTCATTTTCCATCAAATGAGGTACGTGGTGCCTCATTTCAGATTTCATCGCATCTCGAGGCACGACGCCTCGCTTTTGCACTTCATTTTCCATCAAATGAGGTACGGTGCCTCATTTCGCATTTCATCGCATCTCGAGGCACGACGCCTCGCTTTGCACTTCATTTTCCATCAAATGAGGTACGGTGCCTCATTTCGCGATTTCATTGCATCTCGAGGCACGACGCCTTCGCTTTGCACTTCATTTTCCATCAAATGAGGTACGGTGCCCCATTTCGCATTTCATTGCATCTCGAGGCATGTAGGCCTCGCTTTTGCACTTCATTTTCCATCCAATGAGGTATGCGTGCTCTTGTTTCGCTTTCTTCTTCACTCACATTGTTTTCGTGATCCCGTGATACGGGTGTCACATTATACACTGTTCTCGCACGGCCCGGGCGAGACCTTAAACACGCCTCGTCCGGCTGACTAAGAATGCGCCGTCCGACGAGACCTTAAACTCGCTTGACTACATTGTCCTGCGTTTTATTACAAGCACTATCATGCATTTGCACTTTGCACCGCTGTTCTTCGGTCCGGGCGAGACCTTAAACACGCCTCTAGGAGACCTTAAATCCTGGAGGTGCAAGACCTTCGTGTGTTAAGTCGCCTCATTGCATTTGGCACGATTTCGTCGCTACCGCTTAGCGCACCCTCATTTGCATTTCATTTTCCATCCTTTGAGGCACGGTACCTCATTGCACTCCATTTTCCATCTTTTGAGACACGCTGCCTCAATTGCCCCATTTTGCATCGCATGCCCTTGAATATCGTGGTAACAGCTTGTTCTCGGTCCGGGCGAGACCTTAAACACGCACGGTCTAGGAGACCTTAAGTCCTCGGAGGTGTAAGACCTCCGTGCATTACAAGAGCACCTCATTGCATTTGGCATGCATTCCATAGCGCCAGTGTTGTGCACCTCATTGCATTTGGCATGCATTCCATCGCATTGTTTAGCGCACCTCATCGGTTGCCCCCCTAGGTCCCGAGACCTTAAACCCGCCATTTGCATTATCATGCATTCAAAGCCACATGCCAAGATTTCAAAGAAAACACAACATGCATTGTCATGCATACGCCGCATCCCGCCTAGGAGACCTTAAATCCTCAAGGTGCAATTCTTCGTTTTGTCGCGTCTGAACGACTTTCGTGGTCCGCAAAGCCACCGCCTATGCTCGCGTGAGTTCCTAGAAGATCAATCGACGGTGAAAACTAGAGTTCGAACGCTTATGCCTAGAACGCAAAGGTTCGAATTTCCGAGACTAAAGTCCGGTTTAAATACCCAGGGGATGTACCGCTTGAAATCAGATGGTAGTTCATAGGTTGAGGCGCGGTTCACGCCTCAATTTCGATACGAACCAACCTAGTGTATCGCCCGCTTGGTAAGATAGGAAAATCGCAATCATAGTCATTGCATCAACATGCATTGTCATGCATCATTGTAAATATTGCATATGTCATGCATTGATTTACAAAAAACAACAAAAAAAAAACAGCCATATGTCATGCATCACTGTAGTATAGTGCATATGTCATGCATTTTCAGAATACCCATTGCATTGTAGCCGCATGCATCCATTGCATCACCTTCCATCTATGGCTTGCGCCTTTCCAAGTCGAGCTTGGTCCGGTATGTGCCCATGTTGTTCGTGGTCGGGCCACGCTTGTCGAGCTTTTGTGTCCGAGCCTAGAGGGTAGCGGCACCGCTGTCGTGTTAGACATGGGTTGTATGTGTACATGCCTTTCCTAGGCAAGATTTGGTTTGGCCCGCTGCCATATCCATTGTATCTATTCCATTGCATGCATCCATTGCATCACCTTCCATCTATGGCTTGCGCCTTTCCAAGTTGAGCTTGGTCCGGTATGTGCCCATATTTTTCGTGGTCGGGCACGCTTGTCGAGCTTTTGTGTCCGAGCCTAGAGGGTAGCGGCACCGCTGTCGTGTTAGACATGGGTTGTATGTGTACATGCCTTTCCTAGGCAAGATTTGGTTTGGCCCGCTGTACATATCCATTGTATCATTTATCCATTTCCATTACATTGTAGTGTAATTGTTGCATCCCATTAGATCATTGTTCTTTCATCACGGTCGTCACCCCACTTATGTCAATCCACCCAATACTTGTTCTTGTGTCCGTATAAGTACTCATAGATCGACATCGATCTATGGGAGACGGACTTGTTACCTCCATCAATCTATTTGACATTTGTGAGGTTTTGAACCGCCATGATTGAATCATGATTCAATTGCCCTCGCATGTAGTTCGTGATTTAGTTTTAATTGCACTACATTTTCATTTGCATTATCTATACATAGTTTTGTATATATTGCATACCATTCAAGATTCACATTGCATATGACATGCATGTTGTTAATCATATTGTACTGTTAAGTTTGTTTTCTTTCCAGCACGATATTGTATGTACGGCTCATTTACCGGTGAAACCGGACGAGTCGCATGGTATTGTATCTCCGAGTGAGACGCTTTTGAGAATTGCATAATTCTCTTACATCCTTTCTACATTGTAGTGTAGATCGTTGCATGTTAGCTTATAACTGCCGTGATGTGTGCCTCTATTACGCCTTTTTTGCATGATCATAAGTTATGCTTGGCTTCTTGCATTTTCGCCAGTATTTTGCCCCGCCACGGGCGATATCTTATCGCTGGCATGTGTGCTCTTGCATGAACTACGCCGGTTTGATTCCTTGAGGGATACGAGGCGCCTTTACGAAGTTCAACCATTTGCGCTTTGCATGTTTGTCCAAGTCTTCGCCTTGTCAAAATGGGTCGCTCTCGGCTTTGACATTCACTCCCCGCCATTGTTATGACTTTCGAAGTTCTCACAAAGAGGGCAAATCAGAGACACCCCATTTTTGACCGTCTCAAGACTTGGACGCCACCGCTTGGACACTCGGTGATCATCCATGTGTGTGTTCGCTTGAGTTCCTGAGTTCTCGCCGCGTGCGGCCTCAGACCTCCGAACTCGACCGCTTGTGTTTGGTTTGCACCAAACACCGTGATTTGCTTTTGAGGGGCAGGGAATGCCTTCGAGGCATCCCCACACACCACCGGCCGGGCTAGAGGCTACCGGCTGGTCAGAAGTTGTCACCGCACTATATTGTGCCGGCCGGCACTATTTTGTGCCGGCACTGCTTTGGGCGAAATGACCATTTTGCCTCGCCGACCACTGGCACTTGCTTGGTGAGATATTTTCTCAAATGCTTGCATCTTGTTTCCTCCATACACGTGTATGGAGGGATGGGTTGCTTAGTGGCCAAGCTTGTAAGCTTTTGGCCTATAAGAGGGAAGCTCTCCTCTTGGCTTGGGGGTTAGCAATTTTCAAGGTTAGCTATTGTTAGAGAGCTAGAGCTCGTTTTAGGGTTAGAATAGATATAACTTCTATATCTCTCCCATTCTCTTGTTTAACTAGGTGTTTTGTGCCTTACTTTTGCACACTAGCACCTAGTGTCCCACCTTTCTTGGTTCAGAGGTTCTAGAGGTTAGTTTTTGGTGATTCTTGACGATTGGAGCTCAAGGACCAAGCACAACAACCTTTGTGAAGGTAGTCAACAAGGGCAAGAAACTTACACTTTATTCCCCATTCTTGCAACTTGTTTTTACCTAGTTTAAAAACAGTTCTTGGCCTAGTGTTAGGCACATCACATCTCTGGTTTCAAGTCCTGTTTATGGTATGTCAAGAGTGCTTTGTGGTTTGAGGAACTTTGACCACCTTTTAGGCCTTGAAAAGGCCACTTTTTGTGCCATTTTGTGAGAGATCCGAGACTTTGTCTTGGGATTTTTCACCACTGAAATCTTGAGGGATTTCAGTGGTGAAGAGCATGCCTTGAAGTCTCAAGAAGGAGAGGGCCACCCCCTCTCCTTGATGTCCTTGAAAAGGACAAATTTTGCTTCCTTAAGGAGCTTCATGCTTGAGTGTGTGTTGGGCATGTTTGACTTGTTTTCCATGCTTATTATACCATGTTTTAACTTGGTTTTAAGTTGGTTTTGGTCTTCTATACATGCTTAGTATAGTTGCCTTGTAATACCTCTTTTATGTCTCAACATGTCCAAGTAGTGTGTCTATATTTCTAGCATGTTTTAGGCTTGTATCCATGAAGGTTGTGTGCTTATTTTGCCATGATTTAGCTCTGTCCATAGCCTTTTGGGTCGATCCTATCATGCATTATATAGCTCCTTTGTATTTGGCTTGTTGGCCTTGAGAATATGAGTGTGTAGCATGCCATGCTTGCTTCATTTTTGGTGGTTTAAAACCATCCAACATGCCATTTCAGACCTTATGATGTGCTTGTATGCATGCTTTGGTTGCTTTTTAATGCTTTAAAAGCATGTGTTGAATGCTCCTTGTTTTGGTCATGTTGTATGCCTTTGTGCTTGAGCCTCTTAGATGCCATCTAGGTGCTCCTTAGGATTTGTTTAGGTCTACTTGTGACCTATTTCAGGTCCCCTTAGCCTTGTGAGGCTTGGTAGATTTGGCCTTGGTTTAAGCCTTCATGGCTTGTTTCAAGTACTTGGGCCATTTATTGTGTATTTGGCTCGCTTTGTTGCATGTTTTGGCAACATGTTTTGCTTGATTTTCAGAGCTTACAATGCATGCTATTAGTCCATGTTTGGCTTGTTTAAGAATGCATGAGAGTTGCTTGTGAATGCCTAAGTGTTGGACCATAATTGTATACATGTGTGTGTGCATTCTAGCCTTCATTTTCGAGCATGTTGGCCATCGTTTGGGCCTTTTAGAGCTGTCCAATTCATGTATAAGTCCATTCCTACTTTGTTTTGCATGCTTGTATGTTCATACAACAATATTCTTGCATTGCATCGCCATATTGCATGCTAGATGACATGCTTAGGGTTGCATTTGGCATTGTGCATGCCAAGCCTCTTGAAGTGAGTTTGATAGAGGTTTGGCACCTTTGTTTGCATTGCATGCATTTGAAATCAAAGTTGCATTCTTGGTCTTAGGGCCATCACGCATGGAAATGCGCGATTGGTGGCTGTGAATCGAGGCACATGCCCTCTTAAGTCCATAGCATGATTTGGGATGTGTTTGGTGCATATATACCTTGAATTGCATTGCCTTGCCTTTTGTTCCTCTCACATCGTGGAGTTGCGTGTTCTGCAGGACTTTGTGCCGACCGCACTTTTTAGGTTGACGGCCGCCATCAAGCACCGATAATGAAATTCAGAGTCGGATTCTTCTTCACCGGTGGCTCCTCGACTCACCGATGATACTTCCCAAAGGCTCGAGAGGCACTCAAGTTTTGGGAATTTTCAGAGAAAGAGAGCAGAGGAAACAGAGGCACACTTGCACGGCAAAGCAGCCCGAGCGAAGTCCCAAGGCTGCTGCCAAATTTCTCCTTCCGAGGCATTTATCGCTAAATAGATTAATTATTTGATTTAATTAATTTAGTTGATTTGTAATATTTAATTAGCTAGTTTAGTTAATTATTTATTTATTCTCGTAATTATTTATTCGGTCCCTCCGAGTGACGGCAAAATGTAATAAGTGTGTGTGAGTGGGCATGTATGTCTTCCAATCCCCACTTCTTTTCTAACCCTTTTATTTACCCGCCATAAAGGGTAGATTAGGCATTTTCAATTAGCATACCTTATGTAAATGCATGCGCATCATTCATAAGTATTGCATACATTGGGCTCGACATCACGCAAATCGCATCGCACTTTCGATTTCCAAATTGAATACGCTATGTGGTAGCATTTCATATGCCATGTTAGGGTTAGGAGCCTAGTCTAGCTTACATCTATGCTCGTGTCGCATTAGCCACTTAACATGAAACTAGGTCATGCACGCTATAACCGGTTTTGTTTTTGGCGCGAGTACGATGTAAGTCTTTATCGCTTTAGCATATCGCATGCGCAGGAATGTTAACATGACAATAGGATTGCCATGCGGCTAAGTGCTTATGTGATATAACCTGCTTGTATGCTCGTGGGTGGAGGTTGGATTGTATGAGTTGGGAGTACTGCTGAAATCAGATTTTAGCCTACTTGCAGTAGCAAAATCTAACACGCTTTTTCAAAACAAAACGGATATGCAATGTTTATTTCCAAATTAGGCGATCTAGTCTATACTTTTTGTGTTGCGATCACATAGTGATTCTAGGTTAATAACAGAATAAGAACACATAAAGTTTACAAAAACGGATATCACGGTTAGTAGAGGCCGGTCTTCGATGAACCGCAACAAACTTAAAGAGTCCGAGTCAGAAGCGAGGTCCCCCGCTTGTTATAATTTCTAAGAAATCGAGACGCGCTTCGCTGGGGGCTTCTACTAACGCCGACCGATTTTATGTCACTTCTAAATCAACCAAAGAGTTCAACTCGCAAATCGCTTTGAGAAAAACTGATTTTTGAAAAAGAAGTGCCAAACATGGACGCTTTGCCGAGACATGAGTCGCCACCCAAATATTTTTTTAAAATGGGAAATTTAGGAAACCCCGACTTGTCAAGGCCACGGTCCGCTATAACCAAAGTTGACTTGGCTCGAGCTTGGGTACGACGGAAGGTCACTTATGAGCACTCTCGCCGGCCTCAAGACCGCCTCTACTAACCGTGATATCCGATTTTGAAAACATTACGTGTTCTTATTCCTATTAGCCTAGATTTACCATGTTATGCAGAAACAAGTATAGACCAAATCGCCTAAGTTGGAACAAAACATTACGTGGTGTTTTTGAAAATGATTTGCTACTCATAAGTAGGCTAAAATGCGTGTTTTGCCACTCTCAAGCCGGCTTTTAGAAAAGACGGTTTTGCCACTATCTAGTGGGCTTTAAAACTCACAGCTTTTAATGTGTTGTCCCAATTTAGGTAATTCAACCTCCATCCACGGCATTCATGCAGCTTATATCACATAAGCACTTATCCTCATGGTAAGCATGCTATCATGGCAACATTCACACACATGCGATATGCTAAAGCATAAAAGCTCACCTAGTACTCCAAGCCAAAACAAGTTTATTAGAAATCCATGCATGGACCTAAGCATACCGAAATGTCTATTGCAACACATGCAAAGATGTAATCTAGGCAGTTCGGCCATCCTAAACATGGAATATGGAATGCTACAAATAACACGATTCAATTTGGAATTGAAAGTACGATGCGCTTGTATGATGTACCGAGCCCGATGCATGTAAACAAATGCATGAATGCACGATGCATTGCATAAGGTATGCTAATTTAAAATGTTCTAATCTACCACCGAAAGCGGTAAATAAAAGGGTTAGAAAGAAGCGGGAAGACATGCATCACACTCACCCACACTTATTACATTTTTGCCCTCACCTGAGGGACCTAATAAATAAATAATACGACCGGAGAATAAATGAATGAATAAATTATTACAAATTTCTAAGGCATCGAAATTAAATTAAACAGATAAAATAAATGGAGCCTCACCGCCTCTAATGCGCGAATGATGCATGCTCGTCGCGACCGCCCGTGAAAACCTATGCCATGGCATTGCATTGCTTTTTACCGTTCCGCCTCCAAAAAATTCCAAAATTTCGATACCTCCCAAGTGGTCCAAATGCCTCACCGGCTAGACAAGAAGTCATCGCTCTTCCAAAGGGCCATCGGCTGAACTTGATGATTATCGGCACAAAAGTAGTGCCGTCGGCACTATTTTATGCCTTGCCGGCAGAAAAATCCCCGCAGTTAGACAAGAGACAAAGAAGAAGAATAGACAAAGAATGCATAGGCATGGTTTTGGGCAATGTGAGCATGTCCAACACCTCCTATCATGTTTAGGGACTCAAGGGGTGTGGTTTTGGTTCTAGGGCTATCAATAGTGCATTTGATGCATGATAGCCTAAGGAATCAAGATTGCTCATTTTAATGTAAATATGCATGCAACACAACAAATGAAGGCTAAATCCCTATCATGTGGAGATCAAGGGTTAGGATTGGCGATTGAGGTGAGTTACACCACTTGAAATGTGAACTCCCTCAATCCTAGGCTTGGCTTGACAACCCCAAACCAACCTATGAGATGCAAGTATGCAAGCAAGGCTCAAATGCAATGCAACCTATTATGTTAAGCTTGCAAAGAGATAAAGCATGTAGGACACAAATAGCAAGCAAGATGGGCCGCTTAAACATGGAACTAATACATACATTCAAGGCTACATTGACCAAGCAAGCAACAATCATGAAGTAAGCATGCAACAATGGACTTAAGCTTACAAAAGGCAGCCCTCAAGCTCCCAAAAACAAAGTGGCAAAACAAGCCTCTCAACATGATCCAAAATGCCTCACAAGCATGCTATTCAATGGGCCCAAGTCTAGGACACCAAAGAGAGTAATTTGACATCATTCATACAACCACTCATGGCATGCATTCAACAAACAAAAACAGGTTTTAAGCATGTAGAATGACACCCAAATCCCTCATGGCACCCCTCAAAATACACTAATCATGGAAGCATGCACAATGCTCTTTTAAGGCATAAAAGACCCACATTCTAAGACATGAAGGAGAGGATAAATGGAGGTGTTTGAACATGAAATGGGGACTGAAATACCACCTATAATGATGCCAAATCATTAGATCAAAACAAGATAAACATGCTAAGACTTCATACAAACTAGGCCTACAAGCCAATATGCAAGACAACCACCTCAAGCACACCAAACATGGCAAAAACAGTGGCTCACAGCCCTCTAACATGGCAAAACAATGCTAGTATCTTCATGAAACTAAACCTAAACATGCAAAAAAATCATGGCCTCAAAACATGACACTCTTTTAGGCACAAGAGAGCATTTCAAAGGAAGTATGAGAAGCATGTTAGAGACTATAATTCCAACTAAAAACAGAGGTCAAACATGACCTAAAACAGTCCCAAAAGCCTTGAAATGAAGCCAAATGCAAACATGCACACATGCTATGCTATGAGCCAAAACAAAGGCCAACCAAAGGACCAAAGGGAGAGGGTGTCTCCCTTAGATGAGGCTCGAATATCATCCTCACCACTGAAAACCCACCGGTTTTCTGCAGGGAAGATCCAAGAACACCAAAACAAGAAGGCCTAAGAAAAAGGCACCAAATAGGGCCAAACAAGGCTTAAAGTGATGAGGCTTAACTCAAACCAAAAATGACCTTAATGAAGGTTCAAGAACAAGTAAAAAACAAGACTTTTTGTCTTAAACACAAACTCAAAATCACAAAGTAAAGAGGGTAGAAATAGATTGCAAGAATGGGGAATCTAAAGCAACAAGCTTACCCTTGAAGAACCAATGAAGAATGTGGTCCAGCCTCTCCAAGTGATCAAAACCAGTCCAAAGTCATCAAAACAAAACCTCCAAGTCTTCCAATCTCGGAGCTAGTGTAATAGTGTGTGTAATGGTGCAAAAGTGAGGTAAAACACACTATTTGGGGCTTAAAACACACACACAAGAGGAGAGGAGGGGAGATATAGGTATATATGGATATATATCAGAATGTATGTATATTCTCCGGTTCTTGACCCAAAATCTCTAACCCTTGAGCCAAAGAGATGAATGGTGCTTATATAGGCAATATAAGGGCTCTAACTTAATGGCTAAGCAAGACCAAAAGGTTCAAAGGGTGCAAGGGTTTCTAGCTTCCAAAGGAAGCCAAGACACCGGTTGAAAGCTCCAAGAAGCTTGGCCAAGGGTTCAAGCTTCTAGAAGGTTCAAGGGGTTCGTAAGGGCAAGGTGCAATGTTATGCACGGGGGTGATGGTGTAATCCACCGGCACACTGCATGCACCATCCCTGGGGTTCAAGGGTCACCGTCACAAACAAATACCGCACCAAAGTGTGCCGCCGGCATCATAAAGTGCCGATCGCCAAGGATCAAGGTAAAAAGTGCCGATGGCCACTATGGATAGCCGGAGGTGTGGGGCAGCCAGTGGGTTCTAGGGATGGCTAACAAGCCTTCCCTACCCTCAAATGCAACAGACACAAGTCTTGGTAGAAACCAAGCACGTAATAAAACGTTAAGAGATCCCGAGGCACGGCAATGGACCTCCGGGAACTCAAAACGAACACAAACATGGATAATCACCGTGTTCAAGCGTGATGTCCAAGTCTTGAGGACGGTCAAAAATGGGGTGTCTACAAAGGTTCCCTCTTGACGTAACTCGAAGTCATAACAATGACGTGAGTGAATGTCAAAGCCCGAGACTACCCATCTTTGACAAGGTCAAGACTTGGACAAGCATACAAGGTAAATAAGATATGCTACCGAGGGCGGGGGCAAATGCAATCGAAAATGCAAGAAGCCTAGCATAACTTTATGATCATGCAAAGAAAGTCAGAATGAAGCACACATGCGACGCTTATAAGCTAACATGCAAGAGTCTACACTACAACGAGAAAGGATGTAAGAGAATTATGCAATTCTCAAAACGCCTCACTCGGAGAGATACAATACTGGCGACTCGTCGGCTTTCACCGCCTCAAATGAGCCGTACATACAATATCGTGGCGAAAAGAAAACAAACTTAACAGTATGACATCTAGCAAAATCCATGACAATGCAATCGACAAAGGCGTGACAACGCTGCTCAGTTGTATATAGAAAAGTGTGATTGAACACATGTAAGTAAAGGAAGCACGATACAATGCAATGTGTATAGTGAGATTGTAATGAACACATGAAGTAAAGCAAAGCACGCATACAATGCAATGTGTAAAAGATGTAATTGAACACATGTCAAGAAGCAAAGCACGATACAATGCAATGTGTATAAAAGGTAATTGAACACATGTCAAGAAGCAAAGCACGATACAATGCAATGTGTAAGGTAATTGAACACATGTCAAGAAGCAAAGCACGATACAATGCAATGTGTATAAGGAGGTAATTGAACACATGTCAAGAAGCAAAGCACGACACAATGCAATGTATAAGGAGGTAATTGAACACATGTCAAGAAAGCAGTTAACGATACAATGCAACGTGTATAAAAAGGTAATTGAACACATGTCAAGAAGCTAAAGCACGATACAATGCAATGTGTATAAGGAGGTAATTGAACACATGTCAAGAAGCAAAGCACGATACAATGCAACGGTATAAGGAGGTAATTGAACACATGTCAAGAAGCAAAGCACGATACAATGCAATGTGTATAAGGAGGTAATTGAACACATGTCAAGAAGCAAAGCACGATACAATGCAATGTGTATAAGGTAATTGAACACATGTCAAGAAGCAAAGCACGCATACAATGCAATGTGTATAAGGAGTGTAATTGAACACATGTCAAGAAGCAAAGCACGATACAATGCAATGTGTAAGGTAATTGAACACATGTCAAGAAGCAAAGCACGCATACAATGCAATGTGTATAAAAGGTATTTGAACACATGTCAAGAAGCAAAGCACGCATACAATGCAATGTGTAAGGTAATTGAACACATGTCAAGAAGCAAAGCACGCATACAATGCAATGTATAAAAAGGTAATTGAAATTGAGCATATTAAAACATGATATTGAGATGCAACGCATCATAACACAAGATGATTTGAAACAACTTTTAGAAAAATCACAAGATATAAAAGGATACGCAGAAGGACATCCTTCACATGTTCCGAGCATCGCCACATAAGTCATGGCTTGAAATCAACTTGAAGATCCATTAACATTTCGTAAGTGCACTTTCCCGCGACCGTTTGGGTGATGAAGGAGTCGATCGCTTGCCAAACCAGCACGAGCGCCAGAGGTGTTCTCACTACGAAGGGAGGTTCGGTATCCAACCCAAAGATTCTCGCTTTTACATTCCTTTTCATTAGTTGTTTACATTGCACCGCCAAGTGTGTTTATGTTCTTGAAATTGCGAAGTTTTTACAAAAACACATGACGAAAATGAAACAGCCTATTCGCTTGAAAAAGGGTATTGCATTTGTGTGCATCGATCACAAGGCATCACATGACAATGTGAATGAAATTGAAATGTGTTTGAAAACAGAGCATCGTGATCGTAATAATCCGTAGTGAACCAACTTACAACTCGATAAGCAAAACAAAGACTCGACAGACTAGCCAAGTGCGTGTACAACTTGATAGTCAAAGCGAAGACTTAAAGAGAGTGACATACAACTCGATAAGCAAACATACAACAACTCGATAAACAACACGCTGACTCGACGGAATCAAATCAACGGAGAATATCAAGTGGTGGAATTCCCAATATTCAAAGATACAAGCTTGGAAAACGAGGGGGAAAGACCATCTACCGGAAAACAAGGTCATCGCCGAGTGGAATGGTCATCGCACATAATTTGGCCGGTCGGCGCAAAAATTACGCCTGGCCGGCACTATATGATGCCGGCCGGTCAGAGATCGCCTCAGACGCAAAGCAGAATGTTGACATGTGTCCTCCACTCAATCTTATCCTCTTCAAAAGGGTCTCACTTTCTGTGGTTCTCTTCATTTCAACACCGATTTGCTCCAAAATGGAAGCATTTCTTGCCCAAAATCTTGCAACTTGATTAACAACTTGGATGGCTCTAAAAGTGAATTTCCTGCTTTTGGCATAAACACACTATTCACTTTACGTCAGACTAACCAAGATTTTCCATTCCTCCATGTCACAAGACGATTTTGGAATCCCAGAACACATGTCTTTAGCTTTAGCGGCAAGAAATGTGTCCTACCTTCAAGACTTCAAGCTTTAATGGAATCGATCACACGAGGAGATTCTCCTCAACTTCGCTTTTGGCCATGCCCAAGCCTTAGGACAAATGTGTGGGCTCAATACCCGATGCTCGTTCTTTGATTTGTGACGGACATTAGATGTTCCGAGCTTGGTCTGCTGCTTTTTCCGAGACCTGATCGTGGCGACCATCGCCGGGTAAGGTTTTCGCGGCACGCCTTTGTCTATGCATATTGTCCCATTTTCGTTTCGTCTCCGACCGTGAGGAGCCGTCCTGCTGATTGAAGTTGCCTAAGGTTTGAAAGAGGGCAAGAGCGATTGCCATGGTCCCGGCCGAGACTCTATTGGGCTTAGACGCCTTTTATCGCCGAGAGACGATCGATTAGCAGGGAGTCCACTATTACCGCAGTAATGTTTCCCACCCATCTTGCATTTTATATTTGCTCACATCACTCGCCCTCGTGCTCGATTTTTCTCACAAAACCCTTTTTCACTTTTTTCTCTCATCGTGACATCTCTATTCTTTATTCTCTCATTTTTCATCCCTCCCTGTGTGGTTAATGGATAAATTGAAGGTCGTGGACTCTTGTCTCGCATACTCACCATGGGTTATTTCTTCGTGCAACGCTCGTTGACGCCTTTGACGAGGGTTGGTGGTTTGAATGGATGTGTAGTTTGTCCGCAGATCAAGATTGTTTGGCGGTGCCCTTGGCTCAATCTTCCGATGATGAGTTACGCGATGACCCGCCACCGATCCAATTGATTGGCTTGACTCATCAGGTCTTCTACTTCCTTTCGATCTTGGCGCCCGCTTTGGTCATGATCGACACTGGCCCACCGGAAGGGATAGAGTATCCCGGCCGTGATTCGATTCGGTGCACGGCCGTCCCAGATGCCACAAAGATGGAGGACGAGAGAACTCGCCCCCGCCCCACTTTCGGGCTTGCACTTTGTCCGATGAGTGCTTGATTGGCTTAATGAAGAGGCACAGAAGGGCCCACTTTGGCGCCGAGGCTGACCAGCCTGGAGGGGGCGCAGGACATTTGATTTGGACCGTGTCTCTTGGATTTATTGCTTTATCGCTTTCAAGTTTTTATGAATGTAATAAAAAGCAACTTCAATTGTATGCAAGAGCAAGAGAGCTCGCTTTGAAATCAATGAAATTGAAGGTTGTGGTATCAAAAATTTCCGCTTTTGGTCTAGAAATGGTCCTAGTTGTAAAAAGATTTATTTGAACAAAGTCATCTTCATTAAAACTTTTCAAAACCATTTTCGATATGGATCGAATCGACACGCCTCAAATTTGTCAACGAGATGCACAACCCTGCATTCTCGCAATTGGAAAATTGCCCCTAGTTTGAATAGTACCGCTAATCGCATGGCAACTGAAAGTTGCCCCTAGTCCGAATAGCACCGCACGGAGATTAAGATGAATGCCGATGGACAAAGATGACCAGATGATCAAATGGACAAAGCCGACGGGGAAAATGTTTATGGTCAACTTCAGATGAAGTTGCCTACGATCCCAATGATGGGAATCAAGCCCACGAAGTTCAGCTTGGGTTCACTGAGTATTTTCACTCTCCTTTTGGCGCCTAACTTTTGCCAAGGCCGCCTTTATGGTTTTCAACCTTATGAGCCCGCTTTTTATATTTCTAAATTTTTTGTGCTCAATTTTGCCTAGGTCGCCTTTCGGTTTTCGCCTAGCGAGCCTCTCAGGTGATATTTCTTCACTTTGTCCATGTTGATCGGTTGGGAGAACTCTAGGCCATCTAGGTCCATCGTAACCACAGCCTCCACCGACTGTGATAGATTGATGATATAGGACCACCAATTGGGTCTCGAATCTTGCCCTTGGGTCGTGGATGGGAGTTCGGTTGTCTTTGAGCACCAAATCTCCTTCCTTCAAATTCTCGACTTAACCTTTCTTGTTAAAAGCCCGGGCGACTTCACAATGATAACCTTGGACATGGTATGCTTTCACCTCCTTTCATCGAAGAGCATGAGTTCTCGAACCTACTCGCCGCTAATCATCATATCCGACACTCACCAATACTGCAATGATGGAACCTCAATCTCGACAGAACGGCCCATTCCAGAACCGCTGAATAAGGGTTGCTCTACCGGTTCTAATTGAAGTCCTAGAGCCCCACAGAGCTTAACGGCAACTTGTCCGCCACCCGATAGGTTTCTACCATTTTCGCAAGATGTGTTTAATGTTTTTGTTGGCGGCCTCAATCGCCCGCTGGTCTGCGTCGATACGTGACGACTTATGAAAAGTTTACATTATACTTCTCCAACAAATCAATCACTTCCTTCTTGAAGTGAGAACCATTGTCCGAAATGATCTCATTCGACCCCATACCGGCAGAGATAATGTTAGCCGATAAACTTCGCGACATGCGAAGCCTTCAACATCGATAAGATCGGGCCTCACCCACTTTGTGAAGTAATCTATTGCTACCAGGATATATTCATGTCCATTTGACCCTTTCGTGAGTAATGCCCAATCACGCCGATTCTCAAACCGAGAACGGCCATGGCGATGTCATGTTGTATAACTTTGATGGCGGATGTTCATGCGTTCGCGTGAATTGGCATTTGTGGCATCGCGAACGAAACCGATACAATCTTCCTCCATGGTAGACCAAGAGTAGCCTTGTTCGAGGATCTTTCGTACAACATCACCCCATTTACATGTGCACCACATTCTCCTCCATGGATGGCCTCCATCGCGCTTTGATTCTTCTTTTCCACACATAGCTTGTGCATTCCCGTGATGACCTCTTTTGTATAATTTACCCCTCGCAGATGATAAACCGAATGTACCATTCTTCTAATTGCCCTTTATCCTTGGCATTTGCCCCTAGTGGATATGTCTCCTTCTCCAAGAAGTTCCATATGTCGTAATACCAAGGGTTGTTATCTTGCACTTCTTCTATGGCGTAGATTGACTCATATGTCGCAAACTTTTGATCAATGATTACCGACGATCCGGATTCCCGACGGATGTCTATCATAGAAGATAGAGTTGCTAGTGAATCACGAACTTGCTTGTTCTCTACTAGGTGAGTGAAACTTAGCTTTTCAAACCGAGGAACTAACAAGTCCAGTGGTCCGTGGTAAATTATCATCTTTTCTCCTTGACTTTCCAAATTTCCTTTCGCCGAGACACAACTAAGTTCAATCCTCGATAACGCCCAAACGCTTTGCCCCTAGTTCTAGGGTCGCCTGCAGCAAGTAATGCATGCCTCAGATCGCTTCATTGTTCAAACTTTGAACCGAGCTTGAATGCTAAGGGGATACGGAGTTCGCCAGCGCTATCAACAACACTCTATCCCAGACTCCATATTGATTTGACGCCCACAAAGTACATCGCCCAAGTTTCATCTTCGATGTGCGTAATATCTTCATCTCGGGAATAGGTACTCAATCTTCATCCCTTCAACCGTGGTCGGCAAGGAACTCGCTTAACGCTTCTTCTTCCTTTTACAGACTTGCGCTACATACTTGAGATCAAATTCGAGAGCAACAAAGAACCAACTAGCTAGCCTACCCGAAGTGCCGGTTTCTCAAAAGATATTTGATGGGATCAAGTCATGAAACCAACATTACAGAGTGAGCTAACGAGTAGTGCCGCAGCTTCCTAGTAGCCCATACCAAGGCTAGACAAGCCCTCTCCAAAGTGTAGCGGTCTCAGAATCCAAAGATCTTCTTGCTCGATAGTAGATGGCCCTTTCCACTTTATCTTCCCGACTTGTGCGAGCATACATACCATTGTGGTCTCCGCCAACGACAGATACAATATCAACGGTTTCCGGCTTTGGTGGTGACAATACGGGCGGATTCTCAGAATACTCTTTAACTGTTTCAAACGCAGCCTTTGGCACCCATCCCAATGGAACTCGCCTTTCTTCAAGAGACCAAAAAGTGGTTCACAAGTCAAGGTTAGTTTAGAGATAAACCGCCTTATGAATTGCACTTTACCCGTAAAGCCTCAAGACCTCCTTTTCAAATCATTGGTGGTGGTATTTAAGATGGCCTTGATTTTGAAGGGTCGACTTCACGCCTCTTTGTGTAATCGAAATCCCACAGATTTTTCCCATTTAACACCAACGCACATTTTCGGGCATGATTCAACCGCAAATTAAATTCTCTCGATCCTTTGAAAAACTTTTGCAACATGTAGTGGCCCTCTCTTTCTTTGACTTGACAATCATGTCGCCCACATACACCTCGACCTCTTTATGGATCATATCATGTAATATATACTCGTGGTTGCAGCCCGCTGATATGTAGCCCCAAAGATTCTTCAACCCAAACGGCATTACTTATAACAATATGTACACCCGGTGGTAAAAGCGCCTTTCTCCGCCTTCGTGCCATCACTATCCGATTATAACCGAAAAGCCATCCATGAACGAAGCAAAGCATGCCCACGGAAATCTACCAACTCACAATATGCGGCAGGAAAGTCATCCTTCTGACCGGCTTTGTTCAAATCCCCGAATCCACACATACCCGGATTCCGCCATCCTTCTTCTCAAGATCGAACAATGTTGGCTAACCAAGTTGGGTATTCGGATACCAACAGAAGCCCGATCCGCTGATCTCATGGTGACTTCTTCCTCGATCTTAATGGCTCCATCAGTATGTAATCCTTTTCCGAGCTTCGCTTGATGTGTCGGGCCTCGGTCAAGAGGGATCCGGTCAGCATAATCTCAGATCGATTCCAGCATGTCTTCGAGTAGGACCACGCCGAAAACATCTTTGAAATCTTTAACAAAGCGATTGTCGCTGCTCGAGACAACGTGGACCGATCCGACCACCCGGTCCTTCTCGGCACTAATATTCACAAGGTTGATTTCATCAATTAAAGGTTTAACAAACCTCTCTTGCTCTTGTTCAATTAGTCGTTGTAGGAAACCGAGGAATTTCGCCCTCGCTGCTTTCATCAAAATTTTGAAAGTCCCGATTTAAGCAATAAACCAAAGGCACAGAAAAATACCTCTAAACCACAGAGTTACCTCATTCTCATTAGATACTTCCAAACCGTCTGATTCTTTCCAGAATAAACAGACTCAAAAGAGAAAGAAAAGACGACCGACAGATCATGGTCATGATCCCAAGTTATCACCCTCAGAATACCAGACTCAGACCAGACGAGCCGAACTCGATTCCGACTCACAAGACTCGGTGGACCGATTCCTGCCACTACCGATCCGGTGCCGCCGATAGAAATCCTCCTCAGATCGCCAGCGAGGGAGGGTGCGATGGATGCATCCAAAATAGCCGATTGTAGGCCCGCAGTTCGCTTCATCTCCGATCATGGACACCGAGAGTCATCCTCAAGCAATAACCGTCGATCAAAGGATCTCGAAGTAGACACGCCATACCCCCATTTCGCACTGTGGTCCGCAGACTCCAATTCCTTGCTATGTTCAAATTTCAACTGCTGGTTCATCTCGCTTCTTCAAAGAACATCATCCCCAGATAATCGCAAGTCAAGAAAATTTCAAACCCCGCATGCGCTTTTCTCTTTATTCATCCATGGCTCGAAAACCACTGCATCGGAAAGTCTTCCTTCCTGACGCAAACGTCTGCTCAGGTACCCGGATGGGCGGTGCATCAATTCAAAAGGTTTCCATCTTTTTTGCTTTGGCTCTTCCCCGCCATCTCTTTCCTCTTCTACCCAATCTTCCTTGGTGGGCATGTAACCTAAGCCAAGGTGTGAGGGTTGTGTGGCACTTCGCCAACGCTGCGATGCCTTTACGGCCGCTTCTTCCTAATCCCATCCCGTGGATGTATTGGAGTTTATTCATGAGGTATACCGCTGGGCGCTAACATATATCCCTTCATTAATCGCCATGACGCTCAGCATTACTTGATATACAGCCTCGCTAGGTAAATCCGTCAGGATATAAACACATCTTCCATCCCATGCTCAATCTCTAGAACGGGAGACACCTCCCATGTGGATGGATCGATGAATTACCGAAAACAATGGCTACTCCTTCCCATAGGGGTATTTCACCAAATTTATTTGATGCAAAGTGGATGATATCAAGCATTCGATGCGCCACGCCCTAACAACAAATTGAAAGTTGCCGACTTCCAAGACATGAAAATCTATCCCCGTCGTCCCGGCCCAACCTTAGTCCGATGTTAACGCTGCCTATCACTTCGGTTTGTGTTGTCATATGCCCCGATGACCTCGAAGTTGGTACAAAGTCCGGCGACTTTCGCATCAATCGCGATAAGTCACTTCGCAGGCGACGCTGATGGCGATCCTCAGATCAACAAGGACTACTGATCCATTTATCCTCGCACTCTACGGAGATGTAGAGTGGCTTGTTAGATTTGTGCCCTCAGCGGTAATTCTTTATCGCGAACGCCAACATCGGCGGCTTCCTCCGGAAAGACTAGCCCCACTAGTCGCTCGTGTTGTTTCTATTGAAAGCTTTGCCTTATCCATGGCCGATAAATGTACCTCAGCACTCGAGAAGCCATGAGCATCCCCAAATAGAGATATCCGCTTGTATCTTTTTCACCGTTGAGTACGCCTCTTCGTTGCTTTCATACCTTCGCTTCAATCATTCTTCCCCGAGGCCTCCGTTGATCCAAGTGCGGAGGTTTGAAATATCGCCTACCTTTGTCATGTGGTCGACTTCCAAGGTACCAAGTATTGTCCAAGTTGGTTGTTCTTCAATCCTCGTCTGCGTGGGCGAGACATAAGTCTTCATCTTCCCACCATTACATTCCCCATGACACCGAATACGACGCCGTCGTCCGCTCGTATGATCGTTTTGCAAGCCGCAACACTTTCCATCCATATACCCGCAGATTTTTTCGGTTTTCAGTACTACACAAAGAGTTTCCAATTCCAGCATGGGCCTTTGCCTTCGATTCTCTCCTTGAATCCTCAAAACTTGCTTTCTTCGGTACAACCTGGAGCATTGGCTGCTCGCCATATCTTCAGGCTGTGCTCAAAATGTTCCAATCTCGGGCGAAATTTCACAATCGGCGCCCTCCGGGAGTATATGTTCTCGCTTTCGACCTCTTTTCACCAAATTTCACCGATTTTCTCATTCCCCATGAACTTTACTCTACCCAAATTCTTCTACTACATCGGGTTGGTCATCCAACCACCAGTGGTGGCTTAATACCGAATCTTCTGGTGATCAAAACCAAGCGATTGCCACATCCTCTGGGTATTGATAAGTCATAAAATCGAGGTTGGCTACATGCTCCAAGTAGTCACTACATCATACTGGTTCCTCGCTCTAGGCTATCTCCTTGAATCACCGCATAATTCTTCTTCCTCATTGGCAATTCCACTCCCGGCCCATCTTGACCCATTGATGAAATGTAGTCACTCTCTGATCGTGATTGTAAGTTTTCCCGTTGCAACTCCAGTGATTCCACAGATCTGATTCAATAACCTCCGCTCCTTCTTTGGAATTCCCCTTTTATTGTTCTTGGTGGTCACCACCATTGGCTTAGGTTATGGTCGAGGAGATGTCCATCATGCACAAATCGGGATGCAGTGGGAAGGAACACCTCTGGCTTATAGCGGCAAGCGGGTAGGTGTGATGATGAGATGCTAGGGTCGTAGGGATTACCATTTCAAAAGATGAATGAAATTGAGCCTTTGGGTGGTGGAGCCTGCCAAAATTTGTATGGGGAGGATTTGTAGTAACATTGGGTTTTTCGGAGGTAAGATTACCTCAAGTATCGATAAGGCGTCTTGAATTTCATGTATATGCGAACTCAGCAAAGTACCGGGTCGCAAGTCGTGTGACCATGTCACTGGTGAAACGCACAATATTTGGCTTCTAAGTTATAGTTAGAGGAAGTTTTTCCGAAATTAGGGCCTTCTACCAGTGGGCTTCTGTGTGCTCCTTTCTGATCAACACCCCCGTGAGCTTTTGATAGGGTATAGGAGGAGCGTAAAGTTCTGCAGCGTTTAAGCCGGGTGGGTATCATTGTCGCTTATGGGTTGCTTCCTAGACGCACCTTAAAATTTTATTATGGGCTACGCCAGATTTCTTTGTGTAGGGTTTGTGGTGACCATGCTACCCCCGGGTTCTGCGCTTGATGTGCCACTCGGGCCTGTGATTGTTAGTTTTGCTAATGTCCGCACGGGAAGGTTGCTCCCCGCCTTGATCAAACAGACTCGCTTCATCAAAGCATCCTTCAATCTGCATCCTTGCTATCATGCAAGACCGCTGGCTGTTGCAGGGAAGGAACTATAATCGTATCTTCTTCATTAACTCCTGCTGAAGATTGGCAGCATAATCATCCTCGGATTTGGTCTTCGTCTGCGTGGCCTTAAGGTCATCACTGAGCAAGATGTTTTCGCCTCCATCCTGGTTACGTAACTCGAAAACCCTCCTAGGTTTCTGTCGTTGGTTCTCGAGATCACGGTAGTGATCTCAACTGCGGTGTTGTATGAATATCGCCACGATGAGCAAAAGGCCTCAAATGCATTTCGGCCCCAACTTATCTTAATGTCATCATCTAGCTTGGAATACCATGGCGATGCTAAGAATTGGACACAGGTCCCCGACCAAAACAGTAGACAACTTCCTGAGCCTATCGAGGCTCCATCTACTTCTTAGAACGTCTCGGAGTAATAAATTTTGCGGTACCATGGGTCCCCTTGACCCATCAAATCGATCAATACGAGTATCTGAATTGGCATCTTTGAATCAGTTTAAAGATCACACCAGATCAAAGATAACCATCCATCAATATTGGGGATAGTCTTGACCCCTTGAGATCTCTTTGAATAACTTTTTCAAGCCATGACCTTAATTGAAGTGCGGGGCCACTTTCTCGGGAACTCAAAGGAGAGTCAGTGTAGATCAGCGGCCGGGTGTTTTGAGTAGTCGAGGTTGAATTCCTGAGGTAGGGCTCCAGAGGTGGGTGGTCCCAGGGCGCACTTCAGACCGCCTCAACATTGGCCGCCTCTCCGACGCAGGGGAACTCCCCGCGGGGGAGGAATTGCGCGTTGCGCAGATACCCGGCTTATTGCTTCAGCCCGGGTAATTGTCTTCGCTCGTTTTCTTACAACCGTGCGCTCGCTGGTTCGGGCGGTTCCGGCTTCGCTGGACAGCTGGGTCCTTGCGATTGTCGCATTGTTTTTCATACTCTTTAGGTGGCGCACCATCTCCTCCAACCGGTCATATTATCCGTTCGCTTCGGCGATTATCTGGGTATAAATTTCTTCCGTTGGTGACACAAAACCTCGATCTCTAATGAAAGCACGGCGGTAGACAAAGTTCTCGATCATCATTGTGACCGCAACACCTGATGTTCCGCCTCTTACCGACTTCCGCTTGAAGTGACCGGGGAAGGCAGCTTAGTAGTACATCGGTTCGTCTCGCTCATCGATCCTCGATCGAAGCGAGTCGACGTCTCCGACCTGTGGTGTTGGGAATATCTATCTGTGAGCAATTGTGCTCAATCTACCTAATGGAAAAGATAAATAAAACGTATAAATAAAATGCATAACCTGGACAAAGATAATTCGGCAAGCAAAGTAAATAAACACACAACACACTATTTCGGGTATTTTAAAAAATATATAAATCGGTACGAATGCCGAATACACTGCTTCTCAACCAATCGACATCGATCACGCAACCATTGCCCCTAGGCCCTAATCCGAGCACCCACAGCATTAACCGATTCCCAAAACACCGATACATCGATAATTTCCCTGGCCTCGACATTTAAACTTAAATCCGCAAACCGATCTCAGATAAGTCCCCTGAAATAGAAGTCGCCAGAACTCAGAGATCGCTCGCAATGGGGGCTTCACTCTAAGGGCCGGACTGTATTTTTATGTCACGTTCGCCTAAATCCGGAACTAAAGAGTCTGTAACTCGCAAATCGCTTTGAGAAAAAACCGATTTTTGAAAAGAAGTGCCAAACATGGACCGGGCTTAAAGCGACACAGAGTCGCCACCCAAATATTTTTAAAATCGGGAAATTTAGGAACCCCGACCTAAGCGTCAAGGCGTCACGCGGTCCATTACAACTAAAGCTGACTTGGCTTCTGGAGCTTGGGTACGACGGGGAAGCGTCGCCTTTATGAGCATTATCTTCCGCCCGCAATCTGAAGACCTACCTCTTACTAACCGTGATATCCCGATTTTGAAAATATTACGTGTTCTTATTCCCGCTATTAGCCCAGACGGTACCATGTTGCGCGCACAGCTGAAACAAGTATAGACCAAATCGCTTAAGCTGGAAACGTAAACATTACGTGCAGGTGTTTTGAAAATGATTTGCTACCCATAAGTAGGCTAAGCAAATGCGTGTTTTGCCACTCTCTGCCGGCTTTTTAGAAAAAGACGGTTTGCTGCCACTATCTAGTGGGCTTTAAAACTCACAGCTTTTAATGTAAGTTGGTCCCAATTTAGGTAATTCAACCTCCATCCACGGGCATTCTATGCAAATTATATCACATAAGCACTTATCCTCATGGTAAAAGTATGCTATCATGGCAACATTCACACACATGCCATATAGCTAAAGCATAAAAGCTCACTCTAAGACTCCAAGCCACAAAACAGGTTTATTAGAAATCCATGCATGGACCTAAGCACAATGAAATGAACTATTGCAACACATGCAAAGATAAAATTCAGCAAAGCTCGCTTATCCTAAACATGGAATATGGAATGCTACAAATAAACCGTTTATTCAATTTGGAATTGAAAGTACGATGCGCTTTGGGTATGATGTGGTTTAACCCGAGTCTTATGCATGTAAACAAATGCATGAATGCACGCAGGCGTATTGCATAAGGTATGCTAGATTTAGATGATACCCTAATTCTACCAATCGAAAAGCGGTAAATAAAAGGGTTAGGAAAGAAATGGGGTTGGAAGACATGCACCCACATCACACCCACACTTATTACATTTTTGCCCTCACCGTGAGGGGACCAAAATACACATAAATACCCCAAATCGGAGAATAAATCAACTATCCTAGCTAATTAATTACATAAGACCTTAATCTAATTAACTGAAATTAAATTAAACTATGCAGCAAGAAAAGGCCGGAAAGAGGGAATGCGCTGACGATGCTCGGATTTGCCATGACACGCCCGAAAACCTACACCGTACAATCGCCGCTTATACGCTTTCATCGCTCCGCCTCCAAAAAATTCCCAAAGTTTCGGGATCGCCCTCCTGATGATCCTAAATACCCCAATCGGCCGGAAGAATTGATCACCGGCTTCTCCCATTGACCACCGCCGCTAATAGTGTTTATCGGTTGGTCACGTGCGTAAAGTGCCGCCGGCACTATAGAGTGCCTACGGCACTAAATTCCTCGCAAGAGATAGCTTTGACAAAGCAGCTAGCTAAAAAGAAATGCTAAAGGCATGGTATTGGTTTTTAGACATATATTTATGTACGGCCAATGCTCCCCATCATGTTTAGGAGACTCAATAAGTACGGCTTTTTGGGTTCTAAGGCTATCACCAGTAATTGTGCACTTTGGTGCATGATAGCCTAAGATCCAAGGTTGCATTTTCAAAAAATGCATGCAAACAAACAAATGAACCAAAACCTTATCATCCTTAAGTCAAAGGCCTTGGTGACTTGGGAATGGAGGTATGTTTACCACTTGAAGTGCAAACACCTCACTTCCCACACTTGGTTTGACACCCCAAACCAAGTAATGAAATGCATGTATGCAACATGGCTCAATGATGCAATCTAATAATGCAACTATCATGTTAAGTATGCAATGCCAATCATACAAGATGCAACATGCAATGTTAACATGAACAAGTCAAACAATAGGGCCAACTTTTCACAACACTTAGTTAATTAATCATGCAACAATCATAAAAGCAAGCATGCCATGGATTTAACTACAATGAGGCAGCCCTCAAAACCCCAAAAACAAGAGTAAAACAAGCCTAAAGTAGTGACCAATGATCATGCTAATATGCAAAACCAAATAAGGCCAAGTTTAAGGCACCAAAAGGAGCACACCTTGCTACCATTAACAAGACCAAACATGGTACGCACAAGCAAGCAAGAACAGATTTCTAGCATACAAAATGAGCCCAAATCCCCTTCATGGCATCCTCAAAATGCACTAAACATGTAAGCATGCAAAGGCCTACTTTAAAGCATACAAGAGCACACCCTTAAAGCATGAACTAAGCCACATATGCCAACATATAAACATGACTAATGGACTGAAATAGGGTCTAATATGATGCCAAATCATGGGATAAAGACAAGTTAAGCATGCTATAACTCCATACAAGCAAGGCCTACAAGCCAACAAGCAAGGCAACCGTATAAGCATGCCAAACATAGCCAAAACAAGGCTCACAGCCTTATGCATGACAAGATGATACTCATATTTCCATAAAATCAAGCTTAAAACATGCGAGAAATATGGCTTTAGACATATGGCATGCTTTTAGGCATAAAAGAGCATTTCAAAGGAAGTATGAGAAGCATGTTAGAGGCTATAATTCCAACCAAAAAAGCAGAGATCAAACATGACATAAAACAGCCCAAAAAGTCCTCAAATGAAGCCAAATACAAAGATGCACACATGCTATGCTATGAGCCCAAAACAAAGGCAAATAAAGGACCAAGGGAGAGAGGGTGTCTCCCCTAAATGAAGCTCGAAAATATCATCCTCACCATCGAAAACCCACCGGGTTTTCGTGGTGAGAAGGTCAAAACACCAAGCTAGACAATGCTCCAAGAAAAAGGGCACAAAAGACCAAAACAAGGCTCTAAAAGAGTAAGGCCTCAATCAAATGAAAAGAGACCTTAATGAAAGTTCTAGAGCAAGAAAAACAAGGTTTTTTATGTTAAACACAAAGCCAAAAAACAAGACAAGAGGGGTAGAAAGTAGTTGCAAGAATGGGGAAACTAAAGTGAAAAGCTCACCCTTGAAGATCCAATGAAGAACAGATGGTCCAGCCTCCTCAAGTGATCAAAACCAGTCCAAAATCACTCAAAACAAACCTCCAAGTCTCCCAATCTTGAGTTGGTGTAATAGTGTGTGTAATGGTGCAAAAGTGAGGTAAAACACACTATTTGAGCCTAAAAACACACACACAAGAGGAGAGATAGAGATATAGGTATATGGCAGAGATATATGTATGTGAGCTCCGGTTTGTCTCCAAAAGCTTCAACCCTAAGCCAAGAGGAAGAGTCCTCCTCTTATAGGCAAAGAATGCTTACAAGCTTAAGCAAACCAAAGTTCTCATCCCTCCATACACGGTATGGAGGAGAGCAACCAAATTTTACAACTGTGAGAAAATATCTCATAAAGCAACTGTGACAAAGGTTATACTTAAGAAGAGTACCAAATGTCAAATTTAGTGCCGGTCGGCACAAAATAGTGCCACGACACAATAAAGTGCCGATGGACAAATAAGCGGCCGATGGCTCTCTGGCCCGGCATGGTGGGTAGGATGCCTCAAAAGGCATTCCCCACCCTCCCAAGGCAAAACACAAGTGTTTGGTGCAAAACCAAGCAAACGGTCGAGTTCGAGGTCCCGAGGCGTATGCAAATGAGATCTCCGAACTCCAAACCAACACAAACATGGATAATCACCGAGTGTTCCAACGGTGACGCCTGTCTTGAGGACGGTCAAAAATGGGGTGTCTAAGGCTTCTCTTGACGTAATCCCTAAGTCATAAGAATGACGGAGTGAATGTCAAAGCCTAGAGACTACCCATTTTTGACAAGGCCGAAGACTTAGACAATCATGCAAAACAAGTAAGATATGCGCCCGAAGGCAGGGGCTGCAACTGAAAATGCAAGAAGCCGAGCATAACTTATGATCATGCAAAGAAAGCTGTAATGAAGCACACATGCGACAGTTATAAGCTAACATGCACCAAACTACACTACAATGCAGAAAGGATGTAAGAGAATTATGGAATTCTCAAAACGTCTCACCGGAGGATACAATACCGCAAGTGCTCGCGTCCGGTTGCACCGGCCTCAAATGAGCCGTACATACAATATCGTGCCTGCAAAGAAAGTAAACTTAACATGTATGGTATTGTTAGCAACATGCAAATTACCCGATTGGAGGTGTGTGGCAGATGCGACGTGTATAGGCAGTTGTAATTGAACACATGTGAGTAAAGCAGAGCACGCATACAATGCAATGTGTATAAAGAAAAGGGAACTTGAACACATGTAAGTAAAGCAAAGCACGCATACAATGTAATGTGTATAGAGAAAATTGAACACATATCAGTAAAGCAAAGCACGCATACAATGCAATGTGTATAGAGAAAATTGAACACATATCAAGAAAAAGCAACGCATACAATGCAATGTGTATAGAGAAAATTGAACACATATCAAGAAGCAATGCACGATACAATGCAATGTGTATAGAGAAAATTGAACACATATCAAGAAGCATAGCACGATACAATGCAATGTGTATAGAGAAAATTGAACACATATCAAGAAAAGCAAAGCACGATACAATGCAATGTGCATAGAGAAAATTGAACACATATCAAGAAGCAAAGCACGATACAATGCAATGTGTATAGAGAAAATTGAACACATATCAGTAAAGCAAAGCACGCATACAATGCAATGTGAATAGAGAAAATTGAACACATATCAATAAAGCAAACCACGCATACAATGCAAAGTATAGAGAAAATTGAACACATATCAAGAAGCAAAGCACGCATACAATGCAATGTGTATAGAGAAAATTGAACACATATCAAGAAGCAAAGCACGATACAATGCAATGCGTATAATAAAAGGAACTTGAAATTGAACATGGTAAAACATGATGTTGAAATGCAACGCATCGCAACACAAGATAATTGAAACAATTTCTTTTGAAATTTACGAGACGAAAAGGATACGAGAAGGACATCCTTCGCTGCTCGAGCATTGCTCACGAAAAGTTGTAGTACGAGGTCAACTCGAAGCTCCGCTTATATTCTCAAGGTGCCAATTTTGACCATTTAAGCGATGAAGATACCAAATCACATGACCGACCAACAATGGCGCAAAAGGCACGGTGGCCGAAAGGAGGAGGTTACCAATGTCAAACTCAAAGCACCGCTACCTTATTTTCTTGCTTTACTTTCCTTTTACTAGAGTTTAGGCACATTGCATCGCTTAGCGTGTTTTATTTCAAAATCGTGTTTTTTTTTTTTGCAAAACATATGATGGAGATGAAACAACTATCGGCTTGAAAAGGTATTGTACTTGTGTGCATTGCATCACAAGGCATCACATAACAATGTGAATGAAATTGAAAAAAATTTGAAAACAAAGCATCGATCGTAATAATCGTAGTAGACCGACTTACAACTCGATAAGCAAATCAAAGACTCGACAACTAGCCAAGTGCAAGCACAACTTGATAGACACAAGAAAGACTTAAAGTGAGTGACATACAACCCGATAAGCAAATATGCAACAACCTCGATAAACAAATGCACGACTCAAGGAATCAAATCAACGGAGAGTCCGTAAGCGGTAGGAATTCCAATATTCAAAGATGAACAAATTTTAGAAAACACATGGGAAGACCATCGACCGGCCACAAGGATCATCGGCCGAGGATGGTCATCGGCACATAATTTGGTCGGTCGGCACAAAATTATAGCCGTCGGCACTATTTATCACGGCCGGTCAGAGACCGTCGCACTAACAATCGTTGACACGTGTTCTCCACTCAACCTTATCTTCTTCAAAAGGGTCTCAAATTGGTTCTCTTCATTTCCACACCGATTTGCTCCAAATGGAAGAATTTCTTGCCCAAAATCTCGCAACTTGATTAACGACTTGGATGGCCTGAAAAGCCGAACTTCCGAGCTTTCGCATAAACGCGACTATTTACTTTATACAAGACCAACAGACTTTCCGCTCCTCCATGCCGCTGCAAGGTTCTCGAACCCGTAACACATGTCTTTAGCTTTGGCGGCAAGAGGTGTGCCCCACTTTCAAAGATTTCCAAGTTCTAATGGAACTGGGCGTAATAAGGAAATCCCGCCCCAATTTCGCTTTTGGCCATGCTCAAGCCTTAGGACAAATGTGTGGGCTCTCAATACCCGATGCTCGTTTCTTTTGTGACGGACATTAGATGTTCCGAGCTTGGTCTGCTTTTTCTCGAGACCGGTGATCGTGGCGACCATCATCGCAAGGCTTTCGGCACGCCTGCCTATGTATGCTATCTCATTGCTCGTTTGGCTCGGAGGAGCCAAAGGTCCTGCTGATTGAAGTTGCACAAGGCTTGAAGGAGGGCAAAAGCTGCATTGCCATGGTCCTGGCTGAGACACTGCTGGGCTTAGACGCCTTTTATCGTCGAGAGACGATCAGATTAGCGGGGAGTCCACTATTACTGCAAGTAATGTTTCCCACCCCCTCTCACTTTTTATATTTGTTCACATCACTGCCTCGTGCCCTGCTTTTTCTCACAAAAACCCCTTTCTTACTTTTTTTTCTCTCATCGCATTTCTCTATTCTTTATTCTCTCATTTTTCATCCCTCCCTGTGTGGTTAATGGATAAATTGAAGGTTGTGGACTCTGCTCAAAGATATTCGGGCCAGCCAAGGGTTATTTCTTGCATAACGCCTAGTTGACGCCTTGATGAAGGTTGGTGGTTTGAGTGGATGTAGTTTGTCCGCAGACGCATTGCTTGGCGGTGCCTTTGGCTCAATCTCCGATGATGAGTTAAAGATGACCCGCCAACCCGAGATCCAATTGATTGGCTTGACTCATCAGGTTTCTACTTCCCATTCCGTGATCCCGCGCCAGCTTTGGTCATGATTAGAGTTGTCCGCCGGAAGGGATAGAGTACCCCGCTGCATTCCTAATCCGAGGCTCACAGCTGGCCAGGTATGCCGCAGCATGGAGGACGCGAGAGCTCCTGGCCCCCGCTCCCGCTTTCAATTGCACTTTGTCTGATGAGTGCTTGGATTGGCTTAATGAAGAGGCATGTGAGGGGCCCACTTTGCATCGAGGCGCCGACTACCTCGAAGGGCGCAGGACATTTGACTTGGCCATGCCCCGTGATTTATTGCTTTATTAGTACTTTCAAGTTTTCTTTATGAATGTAATAAAAGCAACTTCGATTGTATGCAAGAGCAAGAGAACTCTATTTGAAATCAATGAAATTGAAGGTTGTGGTAATCGAAAATTTTCCGCTTTTGGTCCGTAAATGGTCTTAGTTGTAAAAAGATTTATTTGAACAAAGTCATCTTTATTTAAACTTTTCAAAACCATCTTCGGTATGGATCTGAACTGGACACGCCTAAAATTTGCCAATGAGAAGCACAACCCCGGATTCCTGCATTTGGAAAATTGCCCCTAGTTTGGATAGTGTCATGATGTCGCATGGCAACGAAAGTTGCCCCTAGTCCGAATAGCATCAAGACCTGAGATTGCGATGAACGCCGATGGACAAAGATGACTAAGACGCATCAAACGGACAAAGTCGATCGGGAAAATGTTTATGGTCAACTCCGTGATGAAGCCGCCACGATCCCAAGGATGGGAATCAAGCCTTACGAAGTTCAGCTTGGGTTCACTCGAGTATTTTCACCTCCTTTTGCGCTAATTTTTGCCAAGGCCGCCTTTGCGGTTTTCAACCTTATGAGCTCGCTTTTTATATTTTCTAATTTTTATGCTCAATTTTGCCTAGGTCGCCTTCCGGTTTTCGCCTAGCGAGCCTCTCAGGTAATATTTCTTCACTTGTCCATGTTGATCGGTTGGGAGAACTCTAGGCCATCTAGGTCCATCGAACCACACTCCACCGACTGTGATAGACTTGATGACATAAGGACCCGGCCCAATTAGGACTGAACTTGCCTTGGGTCGTGGATGGGGGCTCGATTGTCTTTGAGCACCAAATCCCCTTCCTTCAAATTACTGGTCTTAACTTTCTTATTAAAAGTTCTGCGATTCTTCGTTGATAACCTTGATGGTACGTTGCTTTCAAATTTCTTTTCATCAAAGAGCATGAGTTCCTCGAATCTATTCTCACGCTAATCATTACCTATCCGACACTCACCAATACTCGCAATGACGGAACCTCAATCTCAATTCAGAACTACTCCATCCCATAGACCGTTGAATAAGGAGTCACTCCTAGAGAAGTTCTAATTGAAGTTCTAGCCCCACAGAGTAAATGGCAACTTATCCGCCAATCTCGCATGTTTCCACCATCTTCGCAATATGTGTTTGATGTTTTTGTTGGCGGCCTCAATCGCCTCGCTGGTCTCTGTCGATACGCGGATGACTTATGAAAAGCCACATTATACTTCTCCAACAAATTAATCACCTCTTTCTTGAAGTGAGAACCATTGTCCAAAATGATCTCGTTCGACTCCATAGCGCAGATAATGTTGTTTCGATAAACTTCGCGACATGCTAAGCCTTCAACATCGAGATAGGATCTGGCCTCACCCACTTTGTAAAGTAATCTATTGCTACTAAGATATACTCATACCCATTCGACTTCTTCGAGTAATAGCCCAATCACGCCGATTCCCCATACCGAGAACGGCCATGGTGATGTCATGTTGTATAACTTTGATGGCGGATGTTCATGCGATGGCGTGAATCGCATTTGTGGCATCGCCAACAAAGCCGATACAATCTTCCTCCATGGTAGACCAAGAGTAGCCTTGTCCGAGGATTTTTCGTACAAGATACCCCCATTCATATGCGCACCACATTCTCCTCCATGGATGGCCTCCATCAGCGCCGACTCTTCACTTCCACACACAACTTGTGCATTCCCAGATGACCTCTTTTGTACAACTTACCCTCAGATGATAAACTCAATGTACCATTCTCCCAATTGCCCTCTTGTCCTGGCATTTGCCCCTAGTGGATATGCCTCCTTTTCCAAGAAGTTCCATATGTCGTGATACCAAGGGTTGTTGTCCTCACTTCATCTATGGCAGAGATTGATTCAGAGGCAGTGCAAATTTCGTCAACAATGATCGACGATCCGACTCCGACGGATGTCTATCATAGAAGATAGAGTTGCTAGCGAATCAAGAAACTCCGTTGTTCTCTCTCACTAGGTGAGTGAAACTTGGCTTTTCAAACCGAGGAATTAACAAATCCAAGGTCCGTGGTAAGTGATCATCTTTTCCTCTTTTTACTTTCCAAATTTTAGCTTGAGACACAACTAGGTTCGAATCTCCAATGACATCCAATCGCTTTGCCCCTAGTTCTAGGGCGCTTCCGCATCGCAATACAAGCCTCATACTGCTTCATTGTTCGAGACCTTGAATCAAGCTTGAATGCTAAAGGGATACGGACTCGCCAGCGCCATCGCTAATACCCCTATCCCGTGATCCGTATTGATTTGACGCCCACAAAGTACATCGCCCAAGTCTCATTCTCGACGGCAAAATAGTTTCATCTCGGGAATAGGTACTCAACCGCTTCATCCCTTCAACCGGGTGGTCAGAAGGAATTTCGCCACCGCCTCCCTTTTTACGGACTTATGGTGTCACATACTTGAGGTCAAATTCGAGAGCAACAATACCAACGAGCTAGCCTACCCGTAAGTGCGCCGAAAAAGATATTTGATGGGATCAAGTCGTGAAACCAACATTACAGAGTGAGCTAACAGTAGTGCCGCAGCCTTCCGTAGCCCATACCAAGGCCAAACAAGCCTTCTAGTGGAGTGTAGCGGGTCTCAGAATCCAAAGATCTTCTTGCTCAGATAATAGATGGCCCTTTCCACTTTGTCTTCCGATTCCCAGGCGAGCATACAACCCATCGTAGTCTCAGCCATCGATAGGTACAATATCAACTAGCTTCTTGGTGGTGACAACACGGGCGATTTCAGATACTTTTAACTGCTCAAATGCGTTGGCATCTACCGTCCCATTGAATTTCTTTCCTTTCTTCAACAGACCAAAAAGTGGTTCACAAGTCAAGGTTAATTTTTGAGATAAACCGCCTTTATGAATTGCACTTTACCTAGAAAGCCTCGACCTCCTTTTCACTCATTGGTGGTGGCATTTAAGATGGCCTTGATTTTGGAAGGGTCGACTTCGATGCCCCTTTGTGTAATCGAAATCCCAAAGATTTTTCCTTTTGAACACCAAACGCACATTTCGAGGATTCGACCGCAAATTAAATTCTCGATCCTCTCGAACAACTTTTGCAAGGCTGTAGTGGCCCTCTTTCTTTGGACTTGACAATCATGTCGCCCACATACACCTCGACCTCTTTATGGATCATGTCGTAATATTGTAGTTGCAAATTGTTGATACGTAGCCCCGCGTTCTTTAGCCCAAATGGCATCACTCAGAAGTAATATGTACCCCACGGTGGTAAAAGCGGTCTTCTCCCGATCTTCGTGCCATTACTATCCGACATAGCCCCGAGAAGCCATCCATGAATGAGAGCAAAGCATGCCCCGTCAGGAAATCTACCAACTCGTCAATGCGTAAGGGAAAGTCATCCTGACCGCTCTGCTCAAATCCTCAAGTCCACACATACCCGGATTCTCGCCATCCTTCTTCTAAGATCGAACAATGTTGGCCGCCAAGCTCGGGTATTCAGATACCAAAGAAGCCCGCCAATCTGGCTGGTGACCTCTTCCTTGATCTTGATGGCTCAATCGGGCGGATCCTCCCGAAGTTTCGCTTGATGTGGGCCCGGGTCAAGAGGATCCGGTTGCATAATCTCAGATCGATTCTGCATGTCTTCGAGGACCACTAAAACATCTTTGAAATTTTTTAATAAAGCGATTAAGCGCCGTCTCAAGACAACGAGACCCGATCCGACCACCGCGTTCCTTCTCGCACTAATGTTCACGGTAGTGATTTCATCCATTAAGGGTTTAACAAACCTCTCTTGCTCTTGTTCAATTAATCGTTGCAAAACCGAGGAATTTCGTCCTCGCTGCTTTCATCAAAATTTTGAAAGTCCCGATGAAGCAATAAACCAAAGGCACAAAAAGTACTGAAACCACGCTACCTCGTTCTCATTAGATACTTCAACTGGCCCAATTCTTCTCTACAACAGACTCAAAAGAGAAAGAAAAAGACGACCGACAGATCAGGCATCCGGGTTATCACTCCAGAATACGGATCGACTCAGATCAGACGAAGCTGAACTCGATTCCGACCACAAGAGTCGGTGGAATCAGATTCCGCTCACTACCCTACCCGTGCCGCTTGATAAAAAATCCTCCTCAGATCGCCAGATGAGGAGGGTGCGATGGATGCATCCAAAATAGTACCGGTAGGCCCGCAGCTGCTTCATCTCCGATCATGGACAATCAAGAGTCGCCCCTGCAATAACCGGGTTGATCAAAGGATCCGAAAGTAGACATGCCTGTTACCCCCATTTCAACTCAGGTCCGCAGACTCCAATACCTTGCTATGTTCAAATTTCAACTGTCGGGTCTGCTCGTTTCTTCAAAGAACGCTATCCCCTGATAACTGCAAGTCAAAGAAAATTTCAAATCCCGCATATGCTTTTTCTTCATTCACCATGGCTCTTAAAACCACAGTATCGGGAAATCTTCTCCCGGACGAAACGTCTGTTCAAGGTACCGGATGGACCGTGCATCAATTCAAAAGGCTTCCCCATCTGCTTTGCTTTTGGCTCTTCCTCGCCATCTCTTTTCCTCTTCTTACCCAATCTTCCTTGGTGGGTGTAACCCAAGCCGAGGTGTGAGGGTTAGCAAGATTTGCCAACGCTATGATGCCCTTACTACCGCTTTTCCCTAATCCCATCCCGGATGTATTGAGTTTATTCATGAGGTACATCGCTGGGCACTAACGATATCCCTTCATTAGCGCCATGATATTCTCAGACAACCGGCCTCACCAAGGTAAAACCTCGATATGAACACGTCCTCCAGGCCATGCTCTATCTCTAGAACAGGCGTGGATACCTCCGGTGGTGGATGAATTGAGGAATTCCCGAAAACGATGGCTACTCCCTTCCCATAGGGGTATTTCACCATTTGATGCAAAGTAGAGGATACTGCTTTCACCGATGCGTACCACTACGCCTAACAACAAATTGAAAGTTGCGTACTTCCAAGACATGAAAATCTATCTCCCGTTCCGCCCAACCTTGGTCTGGATTTTAATCTGCTCCCATCACCTCTCGGCTTGTATTGTCATATGCCCCGATGACTGGATTGGTACAAAGTCTGCGACTTTCGCACCAATCACAGAAGCCGCCCTCGCCGGCAGACGTTGATGGCGGACCTCAGATCAACAAGGACTACCGGTATCCATTTGTTTCTACACTCCACGGAGATGTAGAGTGGCTTGTTGTGATTTGTGCCCTCAGCGTAATTCTTATCAAGAACGCCAACATCGGCAGCCCTCCGAAAGACTAGCCCCACTAGTCGTTTCCGTGTTGTTTCTTTTGAAAGCTTTGCCTTATCCATAGCCGATAAAACACCTCCCTATGCACTCGAGAAGCCATAAGTCCCCAAATAGAGATATCTCGCTTGTATCTTTTTTCACCGTTGAGCACGGCTTCCTCTTCGAGCCGCTTCCTTCGCTTCACCTCTCTTCCTTCCCCGAGGCCTCGGGTTGATCCAAGTGTGGGGTTTGAAATACCGCCCACGCGGTCATGTGGTCAATCTTCCAAGGTACTGTGTGTTATCGGGTTGGTTATTCCCCGCCTTCGCCTCAGATGGGCAAGACAAAGATCCTTATCTTCCCACCACATCCCATCAAGAATCGACAAACATCTGCTGGCTCGCATGGCGTTTCTCAGACTCACTGCACTTTCCATTCTCATACTTGCAACATTATCCGCCTGGCACACAATGTTTCAGCCCCCACTTGGGCCTTTGCCTTCTTGACTCTCTTAGATCCTCAAACATTTCGCCCCGACCGTGCTAATACATCCCATTGCTCAACAATTCCTCGTGGGTCAAGATGCTCCATTCTCGAGCGAAATTCTTCAGACGGCGCCTCCCAAGAATGCACTCGCTTTTTCAACCTTTCGTCATATCGATGTTCTCGCCTGGCTCCCTTCGCTGAAATTCTTCTATCACATCCGGTGATCGTCCCAACCACCCAATGGCCTCTCATTGCTTTCCCCATAATCGAACCAGTTGACTGCTGGGTCCTCTGGGTCTTGGTTGTAGTAAAACCGGAGATTGGCAAAGTCCTCTCCCACGACTGTTACACTATCCATTTCCTGTCCCAGACTATCTCCTTGGATTACACATAGTTCTCCTCTCGGGTGAAGCTTCACCATCGCACATCCCGCCCACTGGTAAAATGTAGTCACTGGACTATACGCTTTTCAAGATAAATTCCAAATCTCGCAGATTTTGGCTCAACAACTCGTTTCGCTTTGTCCCCCTGCTCTCGTTTCTGGCAATCATCACGACCGCTTGGTTGGGTCATGGAGATGTCCATCATGCACAAGTCAAGCACTCGGGGATGAACACCTCCGGTTTAGGCAAGTGGGTGGGTGTGATATAGACACTAGGTCATAAGACATGCCCCAGATAAATAAAATTAAGTCTTTTAGGTGGTGGAGCTTGGTTATGTGCGTGGAGGGATTTGTAGTAACATTGGCTTTAGGAGGCAAAATCACCCCGTTGTCAATGAGATCTTGAATCTCATGACGTAACCTAAGCACTAATCGGTATCGTGGACCGTGTTGGTGAAATGCACAATATTTGGTCAAGTTATGGGTAGGAGGGAGTTTTTCCGGTAGAGGTCGGCTCTGTGGGCCTGTGTGCCCTTTCTTGATCAACACCCCAGAGCTTTGGATAGGGGCATATAGAGTGCTTAAAGTTCTGGAGTTTTTGGGTGGGTATTTGGTTGTTTAGGGTTGCTTCCGGACGACCGAGAATGGGCGAAGCCGATTTCTTTGTGGGGGGTTAGTGGTGACCATGCCATTGGAGGCTCAGAGAGCGTATGTGCCACTCGGCCTGTATTAGTGTTGCGTTGAAGGTCCTTCGGTTGCTCCCATCATTATCGATCCAAATTTTGTTTCAAGGCATCTTCAATCAGCACCCCCATTTCATGTAGGTCGAAAAGGTGGGAAATGGGACTACTATCATCTTTTGCATCAATTTCGCCGAGATTGCGCACAATCATCCGAACCGTCTTTATCCGTGGGCCTCAAGGTCATCATCGGCCTTGGCCCTCCATCCGTTACTTAACTCAAAAACTCTCCTTAGGTTCTTGTCTGTTGTCTCGAGATCACGGGTGGTGATCTCAATGCGGTGTTGTATGAATATCGCGCTGATGAAGGCCTCACCATTTCGGCCCCAATTTCTCTTAACGCCATCATCTAGCTTAGCATACCATGCAGACGCCCACACCGACAGGTCCGACCAAATAGAGACAATTTCGAGCCCATCGAGGCCCATTGGTCTTAGAACGTCCGAAAACGTTTTATGTACCATGGGGTCCCTGCACTCCATCGAATCGATCAACATGAGGCATTTTGAATTGTCAGCCACAAGCCACAAGGTGTAACCATCTTCAATATCGGAATAGTCTTGACCCCTTGGGATCTCTTTGAATAACTTTTCAAGCTTGCTTAATTTGAGTGCGGATGGCCAACTCAAAGGAGAGTCCCAGAGATTGGTGGGTGTTTTTGATAGTTGAGGTTGAATTTGGGATAGGGTTGGAGGTGGGGTGGTCCTGCGGGTAGCTCAGACGCTCAACATTGGCCGCTCCCCGACGTTAGGGAACTCCCGGTGAGGGAAGAACTTGATGCGGCAGATGTTCGCTTATTGCTTCTAGCCCGCAATTGTTTCGCCGTTTCTTCACAATCAGGGCTCATTGTTCGGGCGAAGTTCGGCCTCGACGGACGGCATCTCGCCGCATTGCTTTCATGCTTCTTGAAGGTGGCGACCATCTCTCCAAACCGCCATACTATCCTGCTCGTTGATTATCGTATAAATTCTCTCTGGTAACACAAAACCTCGATCTCTATTGAGCACAGTGGGGTAGACAAAGCCCTCGATCGACCGTTGTAATCGATGTCCTTCGCCTCACCGACTTCCGCTTAGTAACCGGGGTAGTGAGTAGTACATCGTTGTCCGCTCATCGATCCTCGATCGAAGGAGTCGACGGCCTCACCCAGTGGTGCTTGGGGATATCTATCGGTCAAGAGTAATTGTGCTCAACTACCTAATAAAAGATAAATAAAACATATAAATAAACAGACGACGGACAAAGATAATCAAGAAGTAAATAAACACACAACACACGGTCAGTATTTAAAATAAACGGTCGAATGTCGGATACACTGCTTTCAATCATCGATCATCGATCATGAACCATTACCCCAGTTCGAACTGACATCCACGCATAACCTGCTTTCAAAACACTAATACCGATGCCCTGCCCGACATTTAAATCTTGCAACCGACCAGATGTTCCCCGCAGAGTTACACTCTAAAGCACATAGCGTATAAATGAGAACCAAAACACCCCTATATTGGGGTAGGGTTTCCGCCTATTTTGTCGAGCTAGGGTTTCACTATGCACGCAATGCGTTTCAAACAACCTATTATCGGGTGAGCAACCCGCCCTAGTTTGGAATGGTCACTACGGATTTCGATATGCACTAGGTCGAATGGTCAAAGGGTGCCCCTAAGAAACCGGTTTGTGTTCCCACACCGGCAGAGTTCAAGAACCGTCACCCTTATGGTCATGCCTTGACAAGACAAACCTCCAAAGAAACCGCCAGAATAGCAGATGGCCAACACGGTGTCCTAGGCGCAGACGTTACGTGATTGACACAACAGAGTTCCTTCTACCCAACCGATCGAAAGCAACATGATGCAATAGAACGACTAAAGGAAGGAGAAGCACTCAAGATCAACCGCGAACCCATTTGGAACCACGGAAATCAATCGATGGCTCATCAAACACCTCTCCCAATCAACTCCAACCTCTTGATTTCACGCTTTAGCTTCTCAATTTGCCGTCAATTTAAACCGTGATTTCTCCTCCATAGGCACTCTCCGCATGCCTTAATCTTTTGTTGTATAGAGAATAATTTAGAGCCTTGCACCGGGCATTTCCAACTCGCTTCAATAATGTCTCGATACTTCTACACCGCACCATCGAAAGCATCGAATCGAAAGGAGTTCTGAATCTCTTCGCTCGTGTTCGCATCAAGGAGAATGGGCAAATGATCGGATCCCAGAGCCTCAAGATGGATGACTCTAGCATTGTCATACAGTAAGCGCTACTCTGGAGTAGCCAAAATCCTGTCCAATCTCTCTTGAATCAAACCCCACTTAATTTGTTATTCTTCCATGTGAGCGGATAACCTCAAAACCCAAATCACCAACCCACACTCCACAATGAAATTTCTGAATCCCCTCAATGACCATTGCTCCCTCTCTGTCCCACCACATTTTTCTTCAGAGCAAATAATATCATTGAAATCCCCCCACATAGCCCAACAAGCATCTAAGTTGTCTTTGTAATTCACCAGAGTTTTCCACTGGTTCTGTCTTATCTCATCACAAGAACTCAGATAAACATTAATCAACCTCCAATTTAAATTTTTAACTCTATCATGAATTGCAATGTCAACAAAAAATGAAGCTAATTTACGAATTTCAACTGCTTTCCCGACGTTACATGAGGAGTTATAGGGTCTGAAGGAGAATGGACTTCCTATATCTCCTAAGACTGCCAAAAAGAGAATAGCAAGTCTTACTAAGAGTGCAACTCCTGATCAAGCTGAGCTAAGAATGAGGGGTTTCTATTAGGAAGATATAGTAAAATTCTCTTATATGATCTTCGCAAGGCCAAAGCTCCGCCACTTTATCCTTTCTTACTTCCTTCCTCTTCTTCCTCAAGTGACTTGACCGCCTTCCCACGCTTGGGGCAAATGGCAAAGGTAAGACAAGCTAGGCATAATGCAATTGCCTCTGGTCTCCGTGCTTAAAAGGCACAAGAATCAGCCTCCGCAGCCAGACTCCTATCCTATTCATTCTTTCCTCTCTTGAGCTTTTTGCTCTTTCCTCTGACCCTCTCTTTAGGAAGAATTTCTACAAGCCTCTACTTTATGAAGGCTTCTTCTATGTGATGATAGCCTCTGGGAGCGCCTTTTATGCCAATGCTAAGTAGGGCTCTCCCTTTATTGAACAGGTTTCTAGCCTATTCCTTTTCTTCTTCTTCTTCTTAAAAAGGTCTTGTCTGGGTATCTAAATCGGGAGCTCCAGAACTTCCTTATGGACCTTAGAAGGTGCAGCCGCTCTTTGCTTTGTGGAGAAGAGCAAGAGGGTCACAGAGGATCGAGCTCATAATCCCGAAATCCATAAAGATTGAGTCAAGAAGTCAAGGACTAAACTAAACTCTTCCTTATTTTAGAAAAAGGTCTTCTTTGTTGCCCTCTTCCTTTCCCTTTGACTTTATGGAAGCCCTTCTTACTCAAATTTTGAGAGATTGAATCTCGCGAAGTTCGAGTGTCTCACAAGATTGGAGGAAGGCGAGAGAAGACTAATTCTTAATATCTTATTCGCTTCATTCTTTATATAGATCTTTAGTTAGCTTTTTAGGGGATTCTTTAGGATAAGCCTGAGTTGCTCTTTCTTCTGTCCGAGTCGAGTAAGCGAGCAAGACGGCCGAACTCGACCAGTTGTGTTTGGTTTTGCACCAAACACTTGTGTTTTGCCATGAAAAGGAAGGGAATGCCTTGTGAGGCATCCCTACACACCACCGGCTGGGGCTAGAGGCCACCGGCTGGCTGGAAATTATATCGGCACTTTATTGTGCCGATAAGACTTTTGTGCCGACCGCACTGCTTTTTGTTAAAATGGCACTCTTGCCCGCATCGTGCACTTGCTTTATCGATATTTTTATTGCTGTAAAGTTTTTGCCCTCCATACACGTGTATGGAGGGATGAAGCTTTGGTTTGCTTAATGGCTAAGCATTCTTTGCCTATAAAGAGGAGCCTCCTCTTGGTTTTAGGGTTGAACTTTTGAGACAAAAACCAGAGCTCATACATACATATATATCTATATCTCCCTCCCTCTCCTCTTGTGTGTGTGTTCTAGGCCCAAATAGTGTGTTTTACCTCATTTTGCACCATTACACACACTATTACACCTAGCTGAGATTGGGAGGCTTGGAGGTTTGTTTTAAGTGATTTTGGACTGGTTTTGATCACTTGAGGAGGGCTGACCATCTGTTCTTCATTGATCTTCAAGGGTGAGCTTTTCACTTTATATTCCCCATTCTTGCAACTCATTTCTACCCTCTTTACTTTGTGTTTTTGGATTTGTGTCCAACATGTAAATGTCTTGTTTTTACTTGTTCTGAACCTTCATTAAGGTCATTTTATGGTTTGAGTTAAGCTTCATCACTTTAAGCCTTATTTGGCCCTCTTTGGTGCCTTTTTCTAGGCCTTCTTGTCTTGGTGTTCTTGGATTTTCTCACCACTAAAAACCAAAGGTTTTCAGTGGTGAAGATGATATTTTCGAGCCTCAAATAGGGAGAGACACCCTATCCCTTTGGTCCTTTATTTGCCTTTTGTTTTGAGCTCATGGCATAGCATGTGTGCATGTTTGCATTTGGCTTCATTTCGTGGCTTTTTGGGGCTGTTTTAGGTCATGTTTGATCTCTGCTTTTGGTTGGAATTGTAGCCTCTAACATGTTTCTCATACCTCCTTTAAAATGCTCTCTTGTATGCCATGTTTTTGAGGTCATGACTCTTGCATGTTTTGGCTTAGTTCCATGAAGATACTAGCATTGTTTTGCCATGTTAGAGGGTCATGGAGTCACGATTTTGTCATGTTTTGGTGTGTTTGAAGTGGTTGTCTTGCATTTTAGGCTTGTAAGTCTTGCTTGTATGGAGCTCTAGCATGTTTAATTTGTTTTGATCTAATGATTTGGCATCATTATAGGTGGCATTTCATTCCCTATTTCATATTCAAGCACCTCCATTTATCATCTCCTCGCATGCTTTAGGAATGTTGGTCTTTTTATGCCTTAAAAGAGCATTGTGCATGCTTTCATGATTGGTATATTTTGGGGTCAGAATATGTGGGATTTGGGTGTTATTTTGCATGCTTAAAATCTGTCTTTGGTTGTCCACCATGTGCCATGAGTGGTCATGTTGATGGTAATGGGTAGCCTCTTGTTCATGGCTTGGTTTTGGGCCATTTAGTTTGCATGTTTGCATGCTATTTTATCCATGATTTTAGTCCATTTTGCCACTGTTTTTGGGGGTTTGGGGCTGCCTCTATGGCTTAAGTCCATTGTTGCATGCTTGTTTCATGATTGTTGCTTGCTTGGGCAATGTAGCCTTGAATGTATGCTAGTTAGTTCCATGTTTAATTGGCCCATCTTGCATGCCATTTGTATCCTACATACTTTAGCTCTTAGCATGCTTAATATGATAGGTTGCATTGCATTTGAGCCTTGCTTGCATACTTGCATCTCATAGCTTGGTTTGGGGTTGTCAAGCCAAGCCTAGGATTGAGGGGAGTTCACATTTCAAGTGGTGTAACTCACCTCAATCCTTGGTCACGAAGACCCTTGATTTCCACATGATAAGGACTTAGTATTCATTTGTTGTGTTGCATGCATATTTACATTAAAATGAGCAATCTTGGTTCATTAGGCTATCATGCATCAAATGCACAATTGGTAGCCCTAGAACCAAGAGCCACATCCCCTTGAGTCCCAAAACATGATAGGAGGTGTTGGACATGCTCACATTTGCCCAAAAACCATGCCTATGCATTGTTGTCTGTCTTCTGCCGATCATCTGCTCACGCAGAACTTTCGCCGCCGGCTAATGTGCCGACCGCACTTTATTCGTACGATAAACATAGAAAGCAACGGTGATCAATAAGAATACCGATGATCTCTCCCCCACCGGTGGGAGTAACTCGCACCATTTGGGAGGTATTTGAGCTTTAGAATTTTTTGGCAAGGCAGGCAAGAAAATGTATAAAGAATGCCGTGACACGGGTTTTCGCAAGTCATTTGTAGAGCATGCATCATTCACGCACTCGAGGCAGGCCGAGGCCCCATTTATTTCATTCGTTTAATTTAATTTTAGTAGTTAAAATTTTGTAATATTTATTCATTTATTTTTGGACTGTATTATTATTTTGGTCCCTCCGAGCGAGGGCGAATTGTAATAAGTGTGTGTGAGTGGGTGTATGTCTTCCAACCCCCATTTCTTTCTCCCTTTTATTTACCTGCTTTGATGGTAGATTAGGGCATACTTATTTTAGCATACCTTATGCAATGCATGCGTGCATTCATGCATTTGTTTACATGCACCGGGCTCGGTACATCATACAAACTGCATTGCAATTTTCAATTCCAAACTGAATACGTGTTATTCGCACATCTCATATGCCATGTTTAGGGTTAGCCGAGCCTAATCTAGATTGCATTTCTGTCTGTGTTGCATTAGCCACTTAACATGAATTAGGTCATGCATGTTTGCTAACCGAGTTATTGTTTTTTGGCACGGAGTACGATGTAAGTTTTACGCTTTAGCATACCACATGCGTGTGAATGTTGCCATGACAGTATGCTTACCATGAGGCTAAGTGCTTATGTGGTAAACTGCTTGAATGCCTGTGGATGGAGGTCAAATTGCTTAAAATTGGGATAATGCATTAAAACTGTGAGTTTTAAGCCCACTAGATAGTGGCAAAACCGCTCTTTCTAAAAGGCCCGCTGAGAGTGGCAAAACTCAAGATTTTAGCCTACTTATGTAGTAGCAAATCATTTTCAAAAACAAACTTACAATGTTTTGTTCCAATTTAGGCGATTTGGTCTATACTTGTTTGTCAGGCATAACATAGTAATTCTAGGCTAATAACTGGAATAAGAACGCGTAATGTTTTCAAAATCGGATATCACGGTTAGTAGAGGCCGGTCTTCGGACCAGGGGAAAGGGGGTGCTCATAATGACCTTCCCGATCGCATCTAAGCTCCGAGCCAAGACACTTTGGTAATGACTTTGACGGCCTTTTGGCACCGAGTCGTGGTTTCCTAGATTTCCCATTTTAAAAAATATTTAGGTGGCGACTCAGAATCCGCGAAGCAAATCCATGTTTGGCACTACTTTTTCAAAAATCTGCTTTCAAACGATTTGCGAGTTGGACTCTTTGGTTCAGATGAACCGCTGACACAAAAGGAGTCCGAATCAGAAGCGAGGTCTCATGGGCGCAAGCATAGCTTCGCGACTGGGATTTAGAGAGCTTGACTCAACTCGTGATATCCTGCTTTTGATTTCATTTATGTGTCTCTTTGCATTTCATGTGCATTGGTGCGCTTAGGACACCGTGTTGGCCATCCGCTATTCCCGAGCGGTTTGTCGGAGGCTTGTCTTGTCAAGGCATGTCCGTAAGGTCGACCGGCTATGCTCGCCAAGATGGGGAACACAAACCCCGGTTTTACGGGCACCCTTTTGGACCATTCGACCTAGTTGCATAGTCGAATCTGTAGTGACCATTCCAAACTAAGACAAAGTTGCTTACCCGATTTAGGTTGTTTGAAACCGCAAGGCATAGTGAAGCCCTAGCTCGACAAAATAGGACAGGAAACCCTACCCCAACATAGGGGTGTTTTGGTTCTCATTTACTTGCTATGTGCTTTAGAGTGTAACTCACAGGAACATACAGATCGCTTTGCAAGTTTAAGCATCAGCCCGAGGGCACCAAGATCGTTGTTCTCGGGAATCGCTTGTCCGTGGATATCGATTCAGCCTAGGGCAATGGTTCGTGATCAAGAGTCGCTGGTTGAGAAACAAAGGATTCAAAGATTCGACCATTTATTTTAAATACCCAACCGTATTGTGTGTTTCATTTTGCGCCGTTATGTCGTCCGATTGTCTGCTTGTTTATGTGTTTTATTTATCTTTCATTAGGTAGTTGAGCACAATTGCTACCGATCCGATAGATATTCCCAAGCACCTCGGGTCGAGGTCGCCGACTTCTTCGATCTGAGGATCTGATAGACGGACAACCAGTGTACTACTCACTACCCCCGGTTACTAAACGGAAGTCAGTAAGGCAGAGGACATCAGTACAACAGTCAGTTCAGAGGGCTTTGTCTACCCCACCTGTGCTCAGTAGAGATCGGGGTTTTGTGTTACCAACAGAGGAGGAATACATACCAGTAATCCAACCAGAACAGGATAGTATGGCCAGTTTAGAGGAGATGGTGCGCCACCTTCAAGAGAGCATGAAAGCAATGCAAACAGATGTCAGTCTGTCAGCAGACTTCGCCAGCAATGTGCCACAGTTGTAAGAGAACAGGCAGAGACAATTGCTGTGCTAGAACAAAGAACCGAGCATCTGCAAGACCAAGTTCCTCCCCACCAGAGTTCCTAACGCCGGGAGACCAATGTTCAGACTGACAGAGTCGCCCACCTGACCACCCCACCTCGAACCCTACCTCAAATTCAACCTCGCCTATCAAAAACACCCACCAATCTATCGACTCTCCTTTTGAGTTCGAGACTGATCCCACCGCACTCAAATTAAGCAAGCTTGAAAAGTTGTTCAAGAGATCCCAAGGGGTCAAGACTATCCCCGATATTGAAGATGGTTACACTGACGCAGCTGTGACGCTGCCCGACAGGTTCAAAATGCCTCATGTTGATCGATTCGACGGGTCTGGGGACCCCATGGTACACTTAAGATTATTTTCGGATGTTCTAAGGCCAATGGGCCTCAGTAGGCTCCAGAAGTTGTCTCTGTTTGGTCGGACCCTGTCGGGTGTGGCATCGGCATGGTATGCTAAGCTAGACGACGACGTGAAGAGAAATTGGGACGAAATGGCTGAGGCCTTCATCGCGCAGTATTCATACAACACACAGATTGAAATCACTACTCGTGATCTCGAGACAACCAGACAAGACCCTAAGGAGAATTTTTCAGAATTCGTAACCAGATGGAGGGCCAAGGCTTCAATGATGACCTTGCGGCCCACGGACAAAGACCAGATTCGGATGATTGTGCGCAATCTACAGCCGAAATTGATGCAAAAGATGATAGTAGTCCCATTTCCCACCTTTTCTGACCTACATGAGATGGGGGTGCAGATTGAAGATGCCTTGAAACAAGGCTGGATTGATAGTGATCGGGAGCAACCCCGAAGGACCTTCAACCGCAACACTAATGTAGGCCCGAGTGGCACATCAGCTACGAGAGCCTCCAAAGTAAGCATGGTTACCACTAACCCCCCACAAAGAAATGCGGCAGCCTCGCCATTCTCCGGTGCGTCCGGAAGCAACCCACAAACAACCAAATACCCACCCAAAAATTCCAGAACTTTCGCTCCACTTTATATGCCCCTATCCAAAGCTCTAGGGGTATTGATCAAGAAAGGGCACTTGAGGCCCCTGGAGCCGCGACCCCTACCAGAAAAACTCCCTCCTACCCATAACCCGACCAAATATTGTGCATTTCATCAACAGCACGGTCACGACACCGACCAGTGCTTCCGGTTACGCCATGAAATTCAAGACCTTATTGATAACGGGGTGATTTTGCCTCCCGAGAAGCCCAATGTTACTACAAATCCCCTCCCAGCACATAACCAAGCTCCACCACCTAAAAGACTTAATTTCATCTATATCAGGTCTTATGACCCTAGTGTCTATATCACACCCACCCACATACCTAAACCGGAGGTGTTCGACCCCGAGTGCACTGATTTGTGCATGATGGACATCTCCATGACCCAACCCAAGCCAGTCGTGATGATTGCCAAGAACAGGGAACAGGGGGACCCAAAGCAAGAACGAGTTGTTGAGCCAAAATCTGCGAGATTTGGAAATTGTACTGAGAAAACGTATAGTCCGAATGACTACATTCTACCGGTGGGCCAGGATGTGCCAATGGTGAAGCTTCCAGCCAGAGGAGAACTATGTGTAATCCAAGGAGACAGTCTGGGACAGGAAATGGATGGTGTAACAGCCATGGGAGAGGACTTTGCTAATCTCCAATTTTACCACAACCAAGACCCAGAGGACCCAGCAGTCAACTGGTTCGATTATGGGGAAACAGCAGAGGCCATCGGGTGGTTGGACGATCATCCAGATGTGATAGAAGAATTTCGGCCAAGGAGCCCAAAGAGAGCGGAACTTCAAGAATGCCTTTAAAAGTTGAAAAACAGAGTACATTGCCGGGGAGCGCCGGCACGAAGAGTTTCACTCGAGAGTGGAGCATCTTGACCACAGGAATTGTTGAGCAGTCGGATGTATTGGCACAGTCAGAACAGGAAATGTTTGAGGGATCTGAGAGAGTCAAGAAGGCAAAGGCCCAAGTGGGGACTGAAACCGCTGCGTGCACAGAAACGGATAATGTTACAAGTATGGGAATAGAAAGTGCCGTGAGTATGAGGACAGCCACGCCAGAGCCCGACAGATGTTTGTCAGTTGCTAATGGAATGTGGTGGGAAGATGGGGATCTTTGTCTTGCCCATACAGACGAAGACTGGGGGAATAACCAACCCGATAACACCTGGTACCTTGGAGAGATTGACCACATGACACGGAGTGGGTGGTATTTCAAACCTCCACACTTGGATCAACCAGAGGCCTCAGGGAAGGACAGAGAGGCTGAAAAGCAGAAGGAAAAGCAGCTCGAAGAGGAAGCCGTACTCAAACAGCTGAAAAGGATGCAAGCAGATATCTCTATTTGGGGACTGCTCATGGCTTCTCGAGTGCACAGAGAGGCTGTTTTATCAGCCATGGATAAGGCAAAGCTTTCAATAGAAACAACACCAGAACAGCTAGTGGGGCTAGTCTTTCCGGGAGGAGCTGCCCCGATGTTGACACTTGCTGATAAGGAATTACCGCCTGAGGGCACGAATCACAACAAGCCACTCTACATCTCTGTGGAGTGCAGGAATAAATGGATACTGGTAGTCCTTGTTGATACAGGGTCTGCCATCAACGTCTGCCCGGCAAGGACAGCTTACGCGATTGGTCTGAAAGTCGCAGACTTTATACCAATAGTCCAGGTCATCAGGGCATATGACAATACAAGCCGAGAGGTGATGGGAACCGTTAAAATCCAGACCAAAGTCGGGCCAGGACAGCAGGAGATAGATTTTCATGTCTTAGAAGTACCGGCAACTTTCAATTTGTTGTTGGGGCGGCCGTGGCTGCATCAGGTGAAGGCAGTATCATCTACTTTGCATCAAATGGTGAAATACCCCTACGGGAAGGGAGTAGCCATCGTTTTCGGGAATTCATCAATTCATCCACCACTAGAGGTATCCACTGCTCGGAAATAGAGCATGGCCCGAAGACGCCTTCATATCGTTTTACCTTGGCCGAGGCTCAAAGTTGTACGTAATATCATGGCCGTAATGAAGGGATATATGTTAGCGCCTGCCAAAGGTACCTCATGAATAAACTCCAATACATCCCCGGATGGGATTAGGGAAGAGCGCCGAAGGGCATCGCAACGCTGGGTCAAGTGCCACACAACCCTCACACCTTCGGCTTGGGTTACCTGCCCACCAAGGAAGATTGGGTAAGAAGAGGAAAAGAGATGGCAGGAAGAGCCAAAGCAAAACAAATGGGGAAACCTTTCGAATTGGTGCACCGGCCCATCCGCAGACCTTGAACGGACGCTATTCCGGAGGGGAAGATTTCATTCGTGGTTTTCCTGAGCCATGGCTGAATGAAGAAAAGAAACGATGCCGGATTTGAAATTTTCTTCGACTTGCGCTTATCCGGGGATGATGTTGTCAAGAGCGCATGCACCGACAATGAGGTCGAACATAGCAAGGAATTGGAGTCTGCGGACACAGAGTTCGAAATGGGGGTAGCACTGGCATGTCTACTTTCAGATCCTTTGATCGACCGCCAGTTTGGGGGATGACTCTCGGTCCATGATTAGAGATGAAACGGCCAGGCCAACCAATGGCTATTTTGGATACATCCATCGCACCTCCCTCATCCGGCAAGACGAGGAGGATTTTTATCAAGCAAAGACCGGTCAGTAGTGAGCCTAACTCGATTCCACCGAAGTCTTGTGAGTCGGAATCGTTCCACTGCCCGAAGTCCGAGTCCGTATTCTGGAGTGATAACCTTGATGCCACAGCCCCTGCCCAGTCGTTTTTTTCTTTCTTTGAGTCTATTGTAATGTAAGAGTCGGACGGTTTGAAGTATCTAATGAGAACGAGGTAACCGTGGTTTCCGAGTACTTTTCGCCTTTTGGTTTATTGCTTAAATCAGACTTTCAAAATTTTGATGAAAACGACGAGGATGAAATTCCTCCGGTTTTGCAACGATTAATTGAACAAGAGCAAGAAAGGTTTGTTAAACCCTTAATGGATGAAATCACCATCGTGAACGTTGGTATCGAGAAGGACCCGGCCGTCCAGATCGGGTCCACGTTGTCTTCAGAGGAACGCTAACGCTTAGTCGCTTATTAAAAATTTTAAAGATGTTTTCGTGGTCCCACGAAGACATGCTCGAATCGATCCCGAGATTGTACAAAGACCGGATCCCTCTTGACCCCGAGGCCCGACCTGTCAAACAGAAACTCAGAAGAATTCGCCATGACTGGGACATAAAGAACAAAGAAGAGGTCACCAAGCAGATTGACGCAGGCTTCGTGCTGGTATCCGAATATCCGACTTGGTGGCCAACATTGTTCCAAAGGTCAAAAAGGACGGCAGAATCCGGTATGTGTGGACTTCGTGGATTTAAACAGAGCCATCAAGGATGACTTTCCTTGCCGATATCGACGAAGTTGGTAGATTTCACAATGGGCATGCTTTGCTCTCATTTATGGATGGCTTCGTGCTATAATCGATAGTAATGGCACCAAGATCGGAGAAGACCGATTTTACACCGTATATATTGCTACAGAGTGATGCCATTTGGGCTAAAGAACGCCGGGCTACGATCAACGGGCTGCAACTACAATATTACATGACATGATCCATAAAGAGGTCGGCGGTACGCGACTACATGATTGTCAAGTCCAAAGAAAGAGAGGGCCACTACACCGCCTTTGCAAAAGTTTTTCCAAAGGATCGTGGAATTTCGCCGCGTTGAATCCTCAAAATGTAATGCTTGGTGTTACAATGAAAAATGTTGGGATTTCGACACACAAAGGGGATCAAGTCGACCCTTCCAAAATCAAGGCCATCTTAGAAATGCCACCACCAATGACCTAAAAGGAGGTGCGAGGCTGGGTAAAGTGCAATCTATAAGGCGGTTTATCTCAAAACTAACCTTGACTTAGAACCACTTTTGGTCTCTTGAAGAAAGGAAAGAAATTCCAATGGGACGGCCGGTGTCAAGCCGCATTCAACAGATCAAAGAGTATCTACAGAATCCGCCTGTTGTCACCACCAAAGCCGGGAAGCCGCTGATATTGTATCCGCTGCTGATCGAGACTACGATGGGTGTATGCTCGCACAAGAATCTAAGATAAAGTGGAAAGGGCCATCTACTATCCGAGCAAGAAGATGCCGGATTATGAGACCCGCTACACTACCGAGAAGGCTTGTTAGCCTTGGTATGGGCTACTAGGAAGCCGCGGCACTACCGTTAGCTCACTGTAATGTTGGTTTCACGACTTGATCCCATCAAATATCTTTTCGAAAAAACAGCGCTTACGGGTAGGCTAGCTCGTTGGTTGTTGTTGCTCTCAGAATTTGACCTCAAATATGTGACACGCAAGTCCGTAAAAGGGAGAGCGGTGGCAGAGTTCCTTGCCGACCACCCGTTGAAGGATGAAACGCCGAGTACCTATTCCCAGATGAAGCTATTTTGCACATCGAAAATGAGACCTGGACGATGTACTTTGATGGAGCATCGAATCAATACGGATATGGGATAGGGGTATTGCTGATAGCGCCTGACGAGTCCCAAGATCCCTTTAGCATTCAAACTTCAGCCTCAAGGTCTCAACAATGAGGCAGAGTATGAGGCTTGTATTGCTTCGAAGTGCCCTAGAACTAGGGCAAGGCGATTGATGTCATTGGAGATTCGAACCTAGTCGTGTCTCAAGCTAAAGGACCGGAAAGTAAAAGAGGAAAAGATGATCATTTACCACCGCATCTTGGATTTGTTAATTCCTGCTTTGAAAAGCTAAGTTTCACTCACCTAGTGAGAGAGAACAACAGGTTTGCAGACTCGCTAGCAACTCTATCTTCTATGATAGACATCCCATCTGGGGTCCGGATGCGTCCAGTCATTATTGACCAGAAATTTGCACCGCCTAATCAATCTTCGCCATAGACGAAGGCGTGACAACAACCCTTGGTATTACGACATATGGAATTTCTTGGAAAAGGAGGCATATCCACTAGGGGCAAATGCCAAGGACAAGAGGGCAATCAGAAGAATGGCTGTTCAGTTTATCATCTACGGGGGTAAGTTGTACAAAAGAGGTCATCCGGGAATGCACAAGTTGTGTGTGGAAGTCGAAGAGTCGGTTACCTAATGGAGGCCATCCATGGAGGAGAATGTGGTGCGATATGAATGGGGTGATGCTGCACGAAGATCCTCGACAAGGCTACTACCGGGTCTACCATGGAGGAAGATTGTATCAGTTTTGTTCGGCGATGCCACAAATGCCAGATTCATGCAAACCGTATGAACATCCCGCCGTCAAAGTTATACAACATGACATCACCCTGGCCGCTTCTCAATATGGGGAATCGACGTGATTGAGTCAGCATTCAAGGGTCGAACGGGCATGAGTATATCTTAGTGGCAATAGATTACTTTACAAAGTGGGTCGAGGCCCAGTCCTATGCAGTGTTGAAGGCTTCGCATGTCGCGAATTTTATCAGAAACAATATTATCTGCCGCTATGGAGTTCCGAACGAGATCATTTCAGACAATGGCTCTCACTTCAAGAAAGAGGTGATTGATCTGTTGGAAAAGTATAATGTGGCTTTTCATAAGTCATCCATGTATCGGCCGCAGACCAACGGAGCAGTTGAGGCCGCCAACAAAAACATCAAACACATACTGCAAAAGATGGTGGAGACCTATCGGGACTGGCCAGACAAGTTGCCATTCGCTCTGTGGGGCTACCGGACTTCAATTAGAACTTCGACTGGGGCAACCCCTTATTCGTTGGTCTATGGGATGGAAGCCGTTCTACCGGTTGAGATTGAGGTTCCATCATTGCGAGTATTGGCTGAGTGTCAGATAGCTGAGGCGGATTGGCAGCAGAGCAGATTCGAGGAACTCATGCTCTTTGATGAAAGGAGATTGAAAACACTGTACCATGTCCAAGGGTATCAGCGAAGGATCACCCGAGCTTTCAACAAGAAAGTTAAGTCCAGAAATTTGAAAGAAGGGGATTTGGTGCTCAAAGACAATCGAGCTCCCATCGACGACCCAAGGGGCAAGTTCAAACCTAATTGGACGGGTCCTTACATCATCAAGTCTATCTGGTCAGGTGGAGCTGTGGTTCTGATGGACCTAGATGGCCTAGAGTTCTCCCAACCGATCAACATGGACAAGTCAAGAAATATTACCTCGAGAGGCTCAGGGAAAACCCGAAAAGGGCGACCTAGGCAAAATTCAGAGCACAAAAAATTAGAAAATAATAAAAACTGAGCTCGCAAGGTTGAAAACCCGCAAAGGGCGGCCTTGGCAAAAGTTAGAGCACAAAAGGAGAGTGAAAATAGTCGAGTGAACCCAAGCCCGAACTACGAAGGCTTGATTCCCATCCTCTGATACGAGGCGCCTTCATCTTGAAGTTCACCATAAACATTTTCCCCGATCGCCTTCGTCCGCTTGATCGTCTCGGTCATCCTTGTCCATCAAGATTCATCGCAATCTCCTGCAAGGTTATTCAGACTAGGGGCAACTTTCTTGCCATGCGCAAAGACCGCTGCACTATCCAAACTAGGGGCAATTTTCCAATTGCAGAAACTGGGTTGTGCATCTCGCTGACAAATTTCAGCGCGTGTCCGGCTCGATCCATATCGAAAATGGTTTTGAGAAGTTTTAATAAAGATGACTTTGTTCAAATAAATCTTTTACAACTAAGACCATTTCTCGACCAAAACGGAAAATTTTCAAGACCACAAACTTCAATTTCATTGATTTCAAATAGAGTTCTCTTGCTCTTGCATACAATCGGTTGCTTTTATTTTACATTCATAAGGAAAACTTGAAAGTACTAATAAAGCAATAAACTGGGGCATGGTCAAGTCAAATGTCCTCGCGCCTCCCGAGCCGGGTCAAGCCTCTGATGCCAAAGTGGGCCCTCTCAGGCTCTTCATTAAGCCAATCCAAGCACTCATCGACAAAGTGCAACCGAAAGTGGAGCGGGGGAGTTCTTCGCCCCCATGTCATGCAGCATACTTGCCACCGTGGAGCCTCGGATTAGAATGCAAATGCATTCTATCCTTCCAATGACAAGTCCGATCATGACCAAACTGGCGCAGGATACGGAATGGGAAGTAGAAGACACAGTGAGTCAAGCCAACCAATTGGATCCCGGGTTGACGGGTCATGCTGTAACTCATCATTGGGAGATTGAGCCAAGGGCATCGCCAGGCAATGCGATCTGCAGACAAATTGCGCATCCACTCAAACCACCAACCTTCATCAAGGGTGTTAACTAGGCGTTGTCTGAAGAAATAGCCGCACGCTGAATATGCTGGGCAAGAGTCCACAACCTTCAATTTATCCATTAACCACACCTGGGGAGGGATGAAAAATGAGAGAATAAAGAATAGAGAGAAGTACGATGAGAGAAAAAGTAAGAAAGGGGTTTTAGTAAGAAAAACCGAGCCTGAGGGCCGAGTGATGTGAGCAAATATAAAAGTGAGATGGGGTGGGAAACATTACCTGCAGTAATAGTGGACTCCCTGCTAATCTGATCGTCTCTCGACGATGAAAGGCGTCTAAGCCCAATAGTGTCTCAGCTAAGACCATGGCGATGCAGCTTTTGCCCTCCTTCAGGCCTTGGGCAACTTCAATCAACCGGACACTGGCTCCTCCGGAGCCGGAGATGAATAGAAAATGAGATAGCATACATAAACAGAGGGCGTGCCGCCGAAAGCCTTGCCAGTGATGGTCGCCACGATCACCAGTCTCAGAAAAACGATAGACCAAGCTCAGAACATCTAATGTCCCGTCACAAATCAGAGAACGAGCATCGGGTATTGAGAGCCCACACATTTGCCCTAAGGCTTGAGCATGGCCAAAGCGAAATTGGGGTAGGATTTCCTCATCGCGCCCAGATTCCATTAGAGCTTGGAAATCTTCGAAAGTGGGACACACCTCTTGCCCGCTAAAGCTAAAGACATGTGTTACCGGGTTCCAGAACCTTGCCGCGGCATGGAGGAACGGAAAATGCAGCGGGGTGCGGCGCAAAGTGAATAGTGCGTTGCCGAAGTCCGGAAATTCAAATTTTTCCGAGCCATCCGAGTTGTTAATCCAAGTTGCGAGATTTGAGCAAGAAATTCCTCCATTTGGAGTCAATCACAGGGAAATGAAGAAGACCACGAGGCTAAGATCTTTGTAGAGGATAAGGTTGAGTGGAGGACACATGTCAACATTCGGCTGTGCAGATAGCTGACACCGACCGCAAGAATATTGTGCCGCCGGCCGACTATGTGCCGATGACCATCCTCCCTACCGATGGTCCTTGTGTCCAAACCGATGATCTTCCTTCTATGCTTTCTAAGCTTTCTATGTCAATATTTGGGAATTCCACCTCTCAAAGACTCTCCTGATTGATTCCCGTTGAGTCGCGCGTATTTGTTTATCGAGTTGTTGTATATTTGCTTATCGAGTTGCATGTCACTCACTTTAAGTCTTTGATGTGTCTATCAAATTGTGCTTGCATTTGGCTAGCCTGTCGAGTCTTTGATTTGCTTATCGAGTTGTAGTTGGTTTACTACCTGATTATTGCGATGCGATGCTTTATTTTCATAAACACAAGTTTCGGGCCACCGCATTGTGGTGTGAAACCTTGCGATGCGATGCATAGAACATGCAAATGCAATACCTTTTGAACAAATAGTTGTTTCATCTCCATCATATGTTTTGCAAAAAACACACGATTTTTTTGAGAAATAAAACCTGCCTAAGGCAGTGCAATGTGCTTAAACTCCTAGTAAAAAGGAAAGTAAAGCAAGAAAATAACAGGGTAGCCGGGTGCTGAGTTTGACATTGGTAACCTCCTCATTTCGGCCACCGCACCTTTTGCGCCCTTGTTCGGCCGTACCGTGATTCGGTATCTTCATCGCTAAGGCGCCCAAGAAATGTCGCTTCAAAATATAAGCTGAGCTTCGAGTTGACCTCAGATTACAACTTTTGTGAGCGATGCTCGTAACGCCAAGGATGTCCTTCCGTATCCTTTACGCCTCAGAAATTTCAAAAGAAATTGTTTCAATTATATCAGTGGTTGCAAGACGCTGCATTTCAACATCATGTTTTACCATGTTCAATTTCAAGTTTCTCTATGCACATTGCATTGTATGCATGCTTTGCTTTACTGATATGTGTTCAATTTTCTCTATACACATTGCATTGTATGCGTGCTTTATCGATATGTGTTCAATTTTCTATACACATTGCATTGTATGCGTGCTTTGCTTTACTGATATGTGTTCAATTTTTTATACACATTGCATTGTATGCGTGCTTTGCTTTACTGATATGTGTTCAATTTTCTCTATACACATTGCATTGTATGCGTGCTTTGCTTTACGGATATGTGTTCAATTTCCTCTATACACATTGCATTGTATGCGGCTTTTGCTTTACCGATATGTGTTCAATTTTCTATACACATTGCATTGTATGCGTGCTTTGCTTTATCGATATGTGTTCAATTTTCTATACACATTGCATTGTATGCGTTTTGCTTTATCGATATATGTTCAATTTTCTATACACATTGCATTGTATGTGCTTTGCTTTATCGATATGTGTTCAATTTTCTATACACATTGCATTGTATGCGTGCTCGCTTTACTCACATGTGTTCAATTACAATCGCTTATACATGTCGTGATCTGCCACACACCTCCGATCAGGTAATTTGCATGCTGCTAACAATGCCATACCTGTTAAGTTTACTTTCTTTACAGGCACGATATTGTATGTACGGCTCATTTGAGGCCGGCACAACCGGACGAGCCGCACAGGTATTGTATCCTCCGAGTGAGACGTATCGAGAATTGCATAATTCTCTTACATCCTTTCTGCATTGTAGTGTAGTCTGGTGTATGCTAGCTTATAACTGTCGCATGTGTGCTTCATTACAGCTCTCTTTGTATGATCATAAGTTATGCTCGGCTTCTTACATTTTCAGTTGCATTTTGCCCCTGCCTTCGGGCGCATATCTTACTTGTTTTGCATGATTGTCTAAGTCTTCGGCCTTGTCAAAATGGGTCGTCTCTGGGCTTTGACATTCACTCCCGTCCATTGTTATGACTTCCGAAGTTCACAAAGAGGGGCAATCAGAGACACCCCATTTTTGACCGCCCTCAAGACTTGACGCCACCGCCGTAACACTCGGTGATTATCCATGTTTGTGTTCATTTGGAGTTCCTGAGTTCTCGGCCGCTACCGCCTCAGACCTCCGAACTCGACTGGCCAGGTGTTTGGTTTTGCACCAAACACTTGTGTTTTGCCATGAAAGGCAGGAATGCCTTGAGGCATCCCTACACACCACCGGGGGCTAGAGGCCACCGGCTGGAAATTATATCGGCACTTTATTGTGCCGACCGCACTTTTGTGCCGACCGCACTTTTTTGTTAAATGGCACTCTTTGCCGTCCTGCATCGTGCACTTGCTTTATCGATATTTTTATTGCAATTGTAAAGTTTTGCTTCTCCATACACGTGTATGGAGGGATGAAGCTTTGGTTTGCTTAATGGCTACATTCTTTTGCCTATAAAGAGGAGCCTCTTGGTTTTAGGGTTGAACTTTTTGAGACAAAACCAGAGCTCATACATACATATATATCTATATCTCCCTCCCTCTCCTCTTGTGTGTGTGTTCTAGGGCCCAAATAGTGTGTTTTACCTCATTTTTGCACCATTACACACACTATTACACCTAGCTCCGAGATTGGGAGGCTTGGAGGTTTGTTTTAAGTGATTTTGGACTGGTTTTGATCACTTGAGGAGGGCTGGACCAACTGCTCTTCATTGGATCTTCAAGGGTGAGCTTTTCACTTTATATTCCCCATCCTTGCACCCCATTTCTACCGTGTTTACTTTGTGTTTTTGGATTTGTGACCAACATGTAAAAGTCTTGTTTTTACTTGTTCTTGAACCTTCATTAAGGTCATTTTATGGTTTGAGTTAAGCTTCATCACTTTAAGCCTTATTTGGCCCTCTTTGGTGCCTTTTTCTTAGGCCTTCTTGTTTTGGAGTTCTTGATCTTCTCACCACCGAAAACCAAAGGGTTTTAGTGGTGAAGATGATATTTTCGAGCCTCAAATAGGGAGAGACACCGCCTCCCTTTGGTCCTTTATTTGCCTTTGTTTTGAGCTCATGGCATAGCATGTGTGCATGTTTGCATTTGGATTCATTTCAGGGCTCTCGGGGCTGTTTTAGGTCACCTTTGTTCTGTGTCTTTCTTTGGAATTGTAGCCTCTAACATGCTTCTCATACCTCCTTTGAAATGCTCTCTTGTATGCCATGTTTTGAGGTTATGACTCTTGCATGTTTTGGCTTAGTTTCATGAAGATACTAGCATTGTTTTGCCATGTTAGAGGGCTGTGAGTCACTGATTTTGTCATGTTTGGTATGCTTGAAGTGGTTGTCTTGCATTTTAGGCTTGTAAGTCTTGCTTGTATGGAGCTCTAGCATGTTTAGTTTGTTTTGATCTAATGATTTGGCATCATTATAGGTGGCATTTCAGTCCCTATTTCATGTTCAAATACCTCCATTTATCATCTCCTTCATGCTTTAGAATGTTGGTCTTTTATGCCTTAAAAAGAGCATTGTGCATGCTTTCATGATTGGTATATTTTGGGGCTGTAATGTGTGGGATTTGGGTGTTATTTTGCATGCTTAAAGTCTGTCTTTGGTTGTCCACTATGTGCCATGAGTGGTCATGTTGATGGTAATGGGTAGCCTCTTGTTCATGGCTTGGTTTTGGGCCATTTAGTTTGCATGTTTGCATGCTATTTTATCCATGATTTCAATCCATTTTGCCACTGTTTTTGGGAGTTTGGGGGCTGCCCTCTATGGCTTAAGTCCATTGTTGCATGCTTATTTCATGATTGTTGCTTGCTTGGTCAATGTAGCCTTGAATGTATGCTAGTTAGTTCCATGTTTAATTGGCCCATCTTGCATGCCATTTGTATCCTACATACTTTAGCTCTTAGCATGCTTAATATGATAGGTTGCATTGCATTTGAGCCTTGCTTGCATACTTGCATCCCATAGCTTGGTTTGGGGTTGTCAAGCTGCTTCAGGATTGAGGGGAGTTCACATTTCAAGTGGTGTAACTCACCTCGATCCTTGGTCACTAAGACCCTTGATTTCCACATGATAGGGACTTAGTATTCATTTGTTGTGTTGCATGCATATTACATTAAAATGAGCAATCTTGGTTCATTAGGCTATCATGCATCAAATGCACAATTGATAGCCCTAGAACCAAAAGCCGCACCCCCTTGAGTCCCTAAAAATGATAGGAGGTGTTGGACATGCTCACATTTGCCCAAAAACCATGCCTATGCATTGTCAGGCCATTCTGCTATCCGGTCTCACTGCAGAACTTTTCGCCGCCGGCAGTTCAATGTGCCGATCGGCACTTTATTCGTGCCGATAAACATAGAAAGCAGCCGGTGATCAATAAGAACAGCCGGTAATCTCTCCCCCCAGCCGGTGGAGTATCTCAGACCATTTGGGAGGTATTTCAGAGCTTTGGGAATTTTTGGAAAGGCAGAGCAGTAAAAACAGAAGTAGCAATGCCATGACACGGGTTTTCCGGGCAAGTCGCGATTTAGCATGCATCATTGACACATCTCAAGGCAGGCCGAGGCCCCATTTCATTTCATTTAGATGCTTTAATTTCAAGATTAAAAATTTGTAATAATTTATTTATTCATTTATTCTTCTATTCAGATATTTATTTATTCGTCCCTCCGAGTGAGGGCTAAAATGTAATAAGTGTGGGTGAGTGTGATGTATGTCTTCCAACCCCACTTCTTTCTAACCCTTTATTTACCCGATTTCAGTGGTAGGTTAGGGCATTTTAAAGTAGTATACCTTATGCAATGCATGGGTGCATCCATGCATTTGTTTACATGCACCGCTCGGTACATCATACAAACTGCATTGCAATTTTCAAATTCAAATTGAATACGTGCTATGTGATAGCATTTCATATGCCATGCTTAGGATAGCCGAGCCTGTCTAACTGCATTCTTGCCTGTGTTGCATTAGCCATTTAATATGAACTAGGTCATGCATTGTTTTGCTAACTAGTTTACTGTTTTGGCACGGAGTACTAGGTGAGCTTTTATGCTTTAGCATATCACATGAATGTGAGTGTTGACATAATAGCATGACTACCATGAGACTAAGTGCTTATGTGATATAATTGCTTGAATGCCTGTGGATGGAGGTCGAATTACCTGAATTGGAATAATACATTAAAACTGTGAGTTTTAAGCCCACTAGATAGTGGCAAAATCATTCTTTTTTTAAAAGCCCACTCGAGGGTGGCAAAACCTGCATTTTAGCCTACTTACGAGTAGCAAGCCATTTTCAAAACGAACATGTAATGTTTTATTCCAATTTAGGCGATTTGGTCTATACTTGTTTGCTGAGCGCATAACGTAGTAATTCTAGGCTAATAACCGGAATAAGAACGCATAAAGTTTTCAAAATCGGATATCACGGTTAGTAGAGGCTTTTGGACGCGAAAGGGGTGCTCATAGTGACCTTCCCGATCGCATCTAAGCTTGAGCCAAGACCACTTTGGTGATGACGGACATGCGGCCTTCGGCACTGAGTCAGGGTTTCCTAAATTTCCCAATTAAAAATATTTAGGTGGCGACTCTGTAATCTGGCAAAGCAGTCCATGTTTGGCACTTCTTTTCAAAAAATCTGTTTTTCTCAAACGATTTGCCGGATTCGGACTCTTTGGTTCAGATTTAGAACCGCGACACAAAGGGAGTCCGAACTGTAGCCGAGGTCCCTCGCGGGCGTGTTACATTGCCCCTCTTTGACAGAACTCGGAAGTCATAACAATGACGGGAGTGAATGTCAAAGCCCAGAGACGACCCATTTTTGACAAGGCCGAAGACTTAGACAAACATGCAAGACAAACAAGATATGCGCCCGAAGGCAGGGGCAAAATGCAAGACAATGCACGAAGCCAAGCATAACTTATGATCATGCAAAGAAAAGCTGTAACGAAGCACGCATGCGACAGTTTTAAGCTAGCAAACTCCAAACTACACTACAATGCAGAAAGGGTGTAAGAGAATTATGAAATTCTCGTCACACGCCTCCTTTCGGAGGATACAATACCCGTCAGTTCAGTTGCGCCAGCTTCAAATGAACCATACATACAATATCGTGCTTGAAAAGAAAGCAACTCAACAGGTACAATATTGTTAGCAACATGCATGACAATGCAATGAAGTGCCCAAAATAGTGCGATGATATGCAATTGAATCTAATGTAATGCAAATGATATGCAAAACTAAAAAAACAAATATAAACAATGCAAATAATATGCAATGCAATCTACAATGCAATTGAACCATGATCCAATCATGAGCGGTTCAAAACCACACATATGTCAAATAGATTGATGGAAGTAACAAGTCCGTCTACCATAGAAAAGGTGCCGCAACCCTCAAACCAACATACCAGCGTGGAATGACCAAGGCGCGTACACATGCAGAACTATGAGTAATGTAGACGGACACAAGAACAAGGATTGGGTGGAATGACATAAGTGGGGTAACGACCCGATGAGGAAAGGACAATGATCCTAATGCAGGATGCAACAATTACACTACAATGTAATATGTACAATGGATATGGCGCGCGGGCCAAACCAAATTTCGCTTAGGAAGGGCATGTACACATACAAGCCATGTCTAACACAGAACTGCACGCATACAGAACGATGCTTTAACGTGAAAAGTATGGACACATACCAGACCAAGCTCAACAAGGAAAGGCGCAAGCCATAAATGGGGGGATGCAGTGGATGCATGAAAAGTGATAGACACCATGGATATGGCACGCAGGCCAAACCAAGTCTTGCCTAGGAAAGGTATGTACGCATACAAGCCGCGTCTAACACAGAAAAGGTGCCGTAACGCTCAAACCAACATACCAGCATGGAATAGGCGTGTACACATATAGAACTGTGTTTCAACGTGAAAAGTATAGGCACATACTAGACCAAGCTCAACAAGGAAAGGCGCAAGCCATAGACGGAGGGTGATGCAATGAAATGCATGCAATCTACAATGCAATATCTACAAATATGCAATGGATGGAATGTAAATGCAATATTTACAGTGAAATACACGATGATCTGGTATGATGCAAAGGCCATGATTGCAGTTTTCCCTATTCTTCCAACAGGGCGATATACTAGGTTGGTTCAGTATCCAGAATTGAGGTGCAAACACGCTGCCTCAACCTATGGGGCTTCCATACAGGTTTCAAGCCGAGGGTACACCCCCTGGGTATTTAAACCAGACTTTAGTCTCGGAAATCCCGAACCTTTGCGTTCTAGACATGAGCCATTCGAACTCTAGTTTCAACCGTCCCCGTTGGTCTCCTAGGAACTCACCGCAAACACAGGAAGTCGTTCGGGCACGACAAACACCGAAGGAATTGCACCTTCAGAGGATTTAAGGTATCCTAGACCAGGATGCAAAATGTATGCATGACAATGCATGTTTGATTTTTTGTTTTTTGAAATGCAAATGATGTTGATGTTTTTGTTTTTGTTTTTGTTGAAATGCGAATGATGCATGATAATGCGATATTTACAATGCGATGCATGAAAATGTACCAAGGGTCTTACACCCTTCAAGGATTTAAGGTCTCCCAGACCGGCGCGATGGGATGCATGCCAAATGCAATGAGGTGCATCTCAATGCACCGAAGGTCTTGCACCTCCCGAGGATTTAAGGTCTCCTAGACCGGGCGTGTTTTTGGTCTCGCCGGACCGTTCGTGGGAGATGATGCAAAGTGATGTGCATGAGACACGCATGCCGATGCAAATGGGGTAAGTGAGGTACGCATATCTCGCCGATGTAATATGAAAAGAAAATGAGGCACGCATGCCGATGTACCGAAGGTTTTGCACCCTCCAAGGATTTAAGGTCTCCTAGACCGTGCGGCAAAATGTAATGCAAATGAGGCGCGCACACCTCAAGATGTAAAATGAGATGCAAATGAGGCACACATACCTCATAGGATGGAAAATGAAATGTGAAATGAGGCACGCGTACCTCGAGATGCAATGAAATGCAAAATGAGGCACGCATACCTCATTGGATGGAAAATGAAATGCAAAATGAGGCACGCGTACCTCGAGATGCAATGAAATGCAAAATGAGGCACACATACCTCATGGATGTAAAATGAAATGCACATGAGGCACGCATACCTCATGGATGTGAAAATGAAATGCACATGAGGCACGCATACCTCATGGATGTAAAATGAAATGCAAGTGTGACAAGAAATGCCACACAAAAGGGCAAAACAAAGCAAGTGCGACACGCATGCCACACAAAAATGCAAAACAATGCAAGTGACGAGCGAGACAACGCAAGTCACAAGTGATGTTCATGACGACGCGATGTGACGCGCCCGTCAATGCGATAAATGCGTGTAACGTACATGGGGAAACTTTTGAATCTCATAAAAGACAAAAGGATACAAAAGGATACAACCACTGCATGAATTTGAGTGCCACACACAGAAGACACAGTCCGAAGTCAAAACGGAGGCCGGTTGAGCGTAGGAGATGCACTTTCATGCACTTTCTTGAGCTATGAAGACCCAAAAATACTCATATGGCCTAAACAAGGCCTTGGGAACACCACCGGCCGGGGCAGGAAGCCACCGGCTGGTCACCGGCTGCTAAAACTCTTCATCGGCACAATATTGTGCCGACCGGCACAAAATAGTGCCGACCGGCCAAAAGTGCCTGAGTCGGGGCAGATTTGACTTTCCGCTTCGGGCGTTTTAAAAGAGGGTTTCTAAACCCTAATTTTCACTTCCTCCTTTGCCGAAAGTCAACTCTCTCTCTCTATAGCCTTTTTCTCTCATTTTTTCCCCGTTTCTTTGCGTTCTCGCGCCATTTTCATCGTTTGATTCGCGAAGTTCATCGCGTTTCGAACATTTTGGACCGATTGAAACTTCGTTTTGACGCTCCTTTTGCTCTTTCCACCATTTCGGGACTTGTTCCCCTTGATTTCCTCTTCATTTCCGTACGTTTTCACATTCCGGCCTTTCCGGCCATTTTCCACTCTCCCGGGGGTTGAGTTTTTCGGTTGACTCTTCGTATTCCGACCCGATTTTCATTTCCCGGCTACTTTCTCACCACCATTGCCATGGCTGACGACGTTCCACACGTCGGGACTCCACCGGATCATGAGATGGATCCCGGGGTCGAGCTCCTCCCTCTGAGCGAGCGTCCTTTCGACCCGGCGACCTACCGCCCGGCGATCCACGTCCTGCCACCTGATGGTCTTCGCCATTTCCGCAGTTTTGACAGGGCTCTGGACCCAGAGCTTCTTCTGCGCGAGCCCACCTCTCACCTATCCTTTGGCGCCTCTGAGGTAACATCTTTGCTCTGTTTTACTTTCTGCAATATAGAACTGTTAACTGCCATAGTTGTTTTCGTTCTTTAACTGCTTGATCCTGATACACTGTACATTGTAGTTGATCGCAATGAAACTTGCAACTGATATTTGTTCAAGACGGACACATGCACACACACTGCATTAGCCTTAATCACCCAGACACGGCACACACTGTACTTCACTGCAAACTCACCGACACCCGGTACTTATTTGAATCTGAAAACTTTGCACGCATGCCATATCTGTATTAAACCACTCAAACACGCAGACACATCACACGTTGTAGCTTGCTGTAAACACACCGGCACCCGATATCTGTTTGAATCTGAAAACCCGCACACATGCTATATTTGCACTGAACCACTCAAACATGCTAACGCATCACATGTTGTAGTTCACTGTAAGCACACAGGCACCCGGTATCTGTTTGAATCTGAAAACTTGCATACATGCCATATTTATTCGAATTTTCATGCCATACAAAATCAGTGTATTTAGCATTATTTTGCAATTGTATTTTTGAAAACAGGGGGATTCCCATACCGTCCGTGGGTATGGGAACATCGCTGCGCGAGATTGGTACGGGGAGCTTCCCGAGGCAGTTCACCGCATCGTAGGCCGGGCCGGCTTCGGCACATTCTGCAAGGGGCTGTCCCGACTTTCTGCCTGCAGGCCTCTTCTTGCCGCCTTGGCAGAGACGTGGTGGGACACCACCGATTCATTCCATTTATCTGTGGCGGGAGACATGACGATGACTCTCTACGACTTCTCGATTCTCACAGGCATCGGGGTGGGGGGTGATCCGATCCCCTTCGACACCGATATGGATGAGTGGACCACTGCTCAGGTCTACTTGCTTGGCAAGGCGCCGCCTCTTGCTCGTCTAGGCTTTGTCCGCTATTCCTGGTTCGAGGTGCGATTCACGGCGCAGGAGGAGGCCCGATGGCGACCGAGGCGTCAGAGAGCAAGACGCGCGCTTCTTGATGTTTCTTGGGACCACCTAGCCGACCGGGCGAACACTGTTCCTTCGCTTTCGGCGCACTGGTGGACGTCCGGCAAATTTTGCAGTATGATTGAGGTGGTGCCGCTCTAGCCACCCTTTATGGATACATGAGCTCGGTCTCCCGTGGCGAAGGCGCTTCTCGGAGGCTACCTTGGCGGAGCTTGGGAGGTAATCTTTCTCGCTTTTTACACGCTTTATACTTTTGTATTCGAATCAGGCTCAGTAGTTTGCTCAAGATCGATCAGATATCGTATACACGCACACACATACTCTACTTTACATCGACCGTACCTTCACACATCAGACACTCGATTTGCCAGATCAATCAGATATCAGACACGCTGCACACATACTCACCTTTATCGATCTTGACCTGCCACACTGCCTTGTCAGACACTGTACACAATACACTGCATAATACATGGCTCTGTTATTTACGCTTATTCTCGTGATTCTCGCTTTATCGATGGTCATACTAACATCCGTATTGCGATTCTTGGTGTATGCACCTACTTCACCAGATGGCGCCAAAGGTCGAGACGAGAACTCCTCTAGTCATCCCCTTCTCACGCCACTATGACGGGAGGTGCACACGACGGCCCCGCGAGACACATAGCTTCTTCCGCCACTTCTTCGACACTATCACCTTTGGCGAGGTATGTTTTACTTGTAGTTCATTTAAACTTTGTCTTTTCACTGTATATTTCAATAACAGCAGATAACCAACTGTATTTCAATTTCAGATCAGCTGGCGGCCGTGGGCTGCAGGGCTCCAGGATCGGTTTCCCGGTGTTGAGGAGATCTCTCGCTACCGAATTCTGCTGGAGGGCCCGGTCTGCCGGGCTTGGTACCTAGGTGAGCGTTTTCTACGCCAAACCCTCGAGTTACCGGAGCAGATAGTCCCGGTTCACCCTCATGAGCACATGAGGGATACCGAGAGGTTCACTCATCAGTAGGTGGCGGACTACACCCTTGGCTGGGACGAGGACGGCTACAGGGGTGAGGGCGACTACTCCGAGTGCGTCCGGACCTTCCTCATGCGGCCTCTGAGCGGGGGTCGCCAGGCTGAGCGAGAGAGACCTGCGGCGCCGGTGGCTCGGGCAGAGGCAGGAGTAGGAGTGGGATCATCGAGAAGAGCCCGAGTCCGTGGCAGGGGTGGAGTGCAGAGGGGACGAGGGACGGGCTGGCCCGCTCGGCCCACTATGCTGACATACAGGGGGCAGGGTGGGGAGACCTACCAGATCCCCTTCCCTCCTCCCCCGGCTGATCATGAGTTGGCCGGTATTCCTGACTTGCCTCCGGTATGTATCACTTCATTCTGCATCTTGCATTGTTATTTCATTTCAGTTTACTTGATATTCCGCAGAATACTGATGCGTCTGATACTTTTGCAGGCGTCCTCTGAGTACACCCGGCAGTTCGTGGAGTTGAATGCCTCCATGATGGGGATGCTATAGCGGACTCTTGACATCCTGGCTCTTTACAGTATTCCAGTATGTTCTTCTGACCGCAGCCTCAAACCATACAGAAACTGCTTCTCATACAATCTGATGCACAACACAACACTCGGCATACCGATTTCACAGCATTGGATACACTATGTATATCAGACTGCTACCGTAAACCGCTTCACGGCATTTACACCGTGACTCATACATCGATTCAGACGACATATCGCCACGGCATTCATACATTGTACTCATACTGTGATCCTATCTCGACATATTGCTCACGGCATTCATACATCAGACTCATACTGCGATTTGCATTACGCACTAATTCATCGCCACGACATTCCTACACTGTACTCATACATCGCATTCTCATCGATTCATCGCCACGGCATTCATACACCAGACTCATACATCGTGATTCAGTCTTGATTCATCGCTCACGGCATTCATACATCAGACTACATCAGATTTCAGACCGATATTTCGCTCCTGACTTCGATGTATTTGCCAGTACTTTTCAGCCTCCCTTCCAGATTCCCCCAGTGGGTGGCGCTCCGTCTGGACCTCCCATTTCTACTCGAGATGGCAGGATATTCCCCCGCACCAGAGGGAGACGCGCTCACGTAGGGAGCAGCTGTAGACACCCCATTTTTGACCGTCCTCAAGACTTGGACGTCACCGTCGGAACACTCGGTGATTATCCATGTTTGTGTTCGTTTGAAGTTCCCGGAGTTCTCGGCTGCGCGCGCCTTGCCTCAGGACCTCCGAACTCGACCGTTTGTGTTTGGTTTTGCACCAAACACTTGTGTTTTGCCTTGGAAGGGCAGGGAATGCTTTGTGAGGCATCCCCACACACCACCGGCTGGGGCTAGAGGCCACCGGCTGGCTAGAGTTGCCACCGGCACTTTATTGTGCCGACCGGCACTCTTTTGTGCCGACCGCACTAAGTTTTGTCAAAATGACACTTTTGCCTAGGACATTTGCGCGATTGCTTTATGAGATATTTTCATACCAGTATGAGTTTATTTCCCTCCATACACGTGTATGGAGGGATGAGCTTGCTTGGTGACTAAGCTTGTAAGCTTTTTTGCCTATAAGAGAAGGACCTCTTCTCTTGGCTCAAGGGTTAGCAAAAATCAGAGAGTTAGACATTTTAGGGGAGGGTTGAGCTCTGGTTTTAGGTTAGAAATTCTATATCTATTCTATCTCTCTCTTTCTCTCTTATTTTGTACACTAGGTGTTTGTGACTTACTATTGCTCACCAACACCTAGTGTTTCACCTTCCTCTTGGAACTGAGGTGCTAAGGGCTTGTTCTTGGTGTTCTTGGCTGGTTTGAAGCTTAAGGAGGCATCAAGGTCACCATTGTTGAAGAGGTCTTCAAAGGTAACAAAACTAGCTCTTTTTACCCCATTCTTGCACCTTGTTTTTACCTATCTTTAAACAGTTTTTGTGCTTAGTCTATAACACATAAAAGTTCTGTTTTTAGGCCCTCTTTATTGTTCATTAAGAGTGTTTTGTGGTTTGAGCAAGTTTGACCACTCTTAGACCTTGAAAGGGCACTTTTTGTGCTATTTTGTGAGAGATCCGAGATTTTGGTGATAGGATCTCTTCACCACTGAAATCTTGAGGGATTTCAGTGGTGAAGAGCATGCCTTGAAGTCTCAAAAAGGGGAGGGCCACCCCCTCTCCTTGATGTCCTTGAAAAGGGCATGTTTTGGTCTCTTAAGTGAGTCTATGCTTGAGTGTGTGTTGAGCATGTTTGGCTTGTTTTCCATGCTTATATTACTATGATATAACATGTTTTCAAGTTGGTTTTGGTCTCCTATGCATGCTTAGTATAGTTGCCTTGTAATGCCTCTTACTGCCTCAACATGTCTAGGAAGCGTGCCTCTATTTCTAGCATGTTTTAGACTTGTGTTTGTGAAGCTTGTATGCTTATTTTGCCATGGTTTAGCTCTGTCCATGGTCGTTTGAGTCAATCTTGACATGCTTTGTATAGCCCCTTTGTATTGTAGCTTGTATGCTTCAAGTAGATGCATGTGTAGGATGCATTGCCTCCATGTTTTCAAGGGTTTGGAATCCTCTTACATGCTATTTCAGACCTTATAATGTGCTTGTATCCTTGCCTTAGTGGCCTTGTCAATGTTTTTGAGCATGTGTTGTATGCCCCTTTGTTTTGACTTCAATGCATGCCTTTGATTTAATGACTCTTAGATGCCATCTAAGTAGCCATTTGGCTTTGTTTTGACATGCTAGCCTGTTTTAGGTTGATTAGTGCATGCCATATATGTGTGTGCAAAGTGTGGTTTAATGCCCTATTAGCTTGCCTTAAGCCTAGGCTATTCGCATGCTTTGTTTGATTTGATTTGTTGCATGATTTGGCATCATGTGTGAAATGATTTGAGAGCCTAAGTTGCATGCTAATAGTCCATGTTTCAGTCATCTCAAGTGTGCTTGAAAGTAGCTTGTTTATGTCTTGGGTTTCGAACCTTAAAATGTGCATGCGTGTGTATGTTTAGTCCCCAATTGTAGGCATTTTTGGTTACTGATTTTAGGCCTTTTTGAGTCGCCTAATTCATGTCCAAGTCTATCATTTCATTGGTTTTCATGCTTGCCTCTTATACTTGTTTGTATGCTTGCATAAACACATGACATTATACATCTTGCATCCTAGATGACATGCTTAGGTTTGCACCACATTGACATGCATGCCAAGCCTCTTGAAGTGAGTTTGATAGAGGTTTGGCACCCTTTTGTGACTATGTGATTTGCATGCATTTGAAAGTGAAGTTGCATTCTTGGTTCTTAGGACCATCACGCATGGAAATGCGCGATTGGTGGTCCTGAATCGAGGCACATGCCCCTTGAGCTAATAACATGATAAGAGGGTGTGTAGTGCATAAATACCTTGAATTACACCGCCATGCATTTTGTTGTCCTCTCTGTCGCGTCCTGTGCAAGAGACTTTGCCAGAATTTTTGTGCCGGCATCATAGTGCCGACCGCATCAATTGGCAGCGACTTCATTTAGTGCCTGGCCATATCCTTTAGCCGGTGGTTCTTCGCCTAGCCTGTGGTACTCCCCAATGCCCCGAGAGGCACTTCGATTTTGGCAATTTTCTCGGGAAGGATAGCAGGAAAACAAAGGCACACTTGCATGACAAGGTCGGTTCCGAGCCGTTTGAAAGCATCGCATTTGGCCCTCATCCCGAGGCGTTTACGCTTTAATTAATTAACTTAGTTAATTTGTTAATTAAATTAGTTAATTTGTAATAATTAATTAGCTTGCGTAGTTAATTAATTTGTATTATTATTTTGGTCCCTCCGAGCGAGGGCAAAAATGTAATAAGTGTGCGTGAGTGGGTGTATGTCTTCCAACCCCCATTTCTTTGTAACCCTTTTATTTACCTGCTTACAGTGGTAGATTAGGGCACATTCAAATTAGCATACCTTATGCAATGCATGTGCGCATTCATGCATTTGTTTACATGCATCAGGCTCGGCACATCATGCAAACTGCATCGTACTTTCAATTCCAAATTGAATACGTGATAGTTGTTGCATCTAATGTGCCATGTTTAGGGTTAGCCGAGCCTGTTTAGATTGCACCCCTGTATGTGATGCATTAGCCATTTAACATGAACTAGGTCATGCGTGTTTTGCTAACTAGTTTATTATTTTGGCACGGAGTACAATGTAAGTTTTATGCTTTAGCATGTCGCATGCGTGTGAATGTTAACATGACAGTATGTCTACCATGTGGCTAAGTGCTTATGTGATAAACTGTTTGAATGCCTGTGGGTGGAGGTTGGATTGCCTAAGTTGGAATAACTCGTTGAAATCCGTATTTTAGCCTACTTGCGAGTAGCAAAATCTAACACGTTTTTCGAGGCAAAACGGATATGCAATGTTTATTTCCAAGTTAGGCAATCTAGTCTATACTTTTGTGTTGTGCGCATCGCATAGTAATTCTAGGTTAATAACCGGAATAAGAACGCATAAAGTTATCAAAACTGGATATCACGGTTAGTAGAGGCCGGCCTTCGGACCGGGCGAAAGGGGGTGCTCATAGCTGACCTTCCCCGATCGTACCCAAGCTCCCGAGCCAAGACCACTTTGGTGATGACGGACATGTGGCCTTGACCGAGTCGTGGTTTTAGATTTCCATTTTAAAAATATTTAGGTGGCGACTCAGACCGCAAAGCAGTCCATGTTTGGCACTACTTTTCAAAATCTGTTTTTCTTCAAAACGATTTGCCAGAGTTGGACTCTTTGGTTCAGATTTAGAACCGCAACAAACAAAAAGGGAGTCCGAACTGTAGCGCGAGGTCCCCTCGCGGACGTGTTACAGTTTCTGGCGACTCTGCTGGGGAGTTTTAGAGAGCTTGACTCGAACTCGTGATATCTTGTTTTGATTTCATTTATGTGTCTCTTTGCATTGCATGTGCATTGGTGCGCCTAGGACACCGTGTTGGCCATCTGCTATTCCTGAGCGGTTTGCTGGAGGCTTGTCTTGTCAAGACATGTCCATAAGGTCGATCAGCTATGGCTCTGCCAAGATGGGGAACACAAACCCCGCTTTTGTCGGGCACCTTTTTGACCATTCGACCTAGTGCATATTCGAATCCATAGTGACCATTCCAAACTAGGACAGTTGCTTACCCGATATTAGGTTGTTTGAAACCGTGTGCGTAGTGAAACCCTAGCTCGACAAAATAGGACAGGAAACCCTACCCCAACATAGGGGTGTATTGGCTCTCTTTACCGTTATGTGCTTTTAGAGTGTATCTCACAGGAATGCATATCGGCTTTGCAAAATTTGAGTATCGAACCCGAGGGCACCAGACGATGTTGTTGTGATCACTATATCTGCGGGTATCGATTCAGATTTGGAGAGTGACTGAGGAACAGTGTTCAGTAGTAGAGTGCAGTTGTTCGACTACACCCGTGTTTGATCTGTTTGGGGCTGAAATACTGCTTGTTTTCCGTTTCAGTTCAGAGATTCAGAGAGTTAAGTCAGAACAGCTAGTGTCTTCTCCTCGCTGAGGCAGGACCGAACATGATGCAGAACTCAGAAGAGATTGTGGTCATGACGGCCGCGCTGAGTCAAGGAACCACCCCACAAGATGAAGCTACTGTTGATATGCCGCACCCGCCTAGGTCGCCCGCTGCACACCCAATCTGGACCCCTCAATTCTATCAGGCTCGCGAGCCCACTACATTCGAGTTAATGGGGATGATAGGCGATCTCCAGAGGTCCGTGGCGGATCTCGCTTACGGAATGTCAACCTCGTCACCGGTTGCACCATATGCCGAAAATTTTGAACTCCAAGAGCCCCCGCTGCTGGGGCGGATTGTGATCGAGCTCAATCAGTCAGAAATGATCTCCACCCACAACAGTGATGTACCAGTACCAACCCAAACCTCTCATCAGGCTGAGGCCAGAGACGAAGACAAAGTGAAGGCCGAGGCCGACCCTATTGAACAACTGCTGTGGGCAGTCCAGGCTTTGAAAGCCGGAGGAATGAGCAAACAACAGATATCCGCGATTGTAACCAAAATTGTGGATGATGTTTTCCCTACTCCGCCTGAGGGCAGTTCCAGTCAATCAGAGAACCGGGATAGGCACCGTCATGCCAAAAAGGTTCTTCCCACTGCCAGCCTTGCATCCGGAAAGGATCAGAAACCCAGGGCCGCACCCGCTGACCCGTTCGCTAGTGCATCTAGCAAGAATGCTCAGGTTCCAGCACCGCCGAGGGCGCAGGTCTTCCATCCTCTCTACATGCCTGCCTAGGGCACTTCGATTTTGGCCAAAAAGGCATCTTCGCCCTCGATCCTAGGCTCCCCAAACCCCTTCCGGCAGGCCATGATGCCACTCAGTACTATGCGTATCATCAGCAGACTGGCCATGCCACTGATAATTGCTTCCGCCTCCGTCATGAGGTACAGGATTTGATTGATAACAAGGTCATCCTCCCGCCTACCTCGGCCAAATCAGTCACTACAGAGTTCTTGGATTGTGAGGACACAGATACCGAGGACGCCGATACTGCTAGTATATAATTGGGATTCAACTGCCTGCGGGCGATATCTGGTACATTTTTGGATATGGCGTTTGGCACGCATTTTTGAGCACCCGCCGATGCTAGTTTTGTAAAACCTGACTTGGGTGTCGAGTCAGTCTTTTGATTTGTCTTGAGTCTGTCTCATTGTTTTGATTCAGTCCTTTTGTTTAAGGGTCTGTCTAATTGTAATGAGTCAATCCCCCTTTTGTATAAGAATACCAGGTGACTTCAGAGTTGTCGCCTCAAGCACCATTTTATAATTACTTCTTTGCTTTTTTGGGTCCCTCCTCGGAGCCGCTTTACACCGAAATCTGAATGAAACAGCCGTGGCTACCATGTTTCCATATTTATTGATCATGTTGGGCTAGTTGTGCCAGAAAATTCGAATGGGGTGACAGTGCATTCCACCTGCTCTTTTGTGCCTTAAAAATCATTGCAATGACCTAAGTTTTTCAAAACCTTTTTGAACACTGCGGTGAAAACGAAGAGGAAGGAATTCCTCGGGATTTGCAAAAATTTGATCGATTGAGAGAAAGAGAGGCATGCTAAGCCCTTAATGAATGAAATCATGCTTGTCGTGAGTCTCGAGAAGGACCACGCTTGATCCAGATTGGTTCCACATCGCCTTCGCACGAACAAATTGTCGCCTTTCTTAAAACTTTCAAAAACAAAATGTTTTCTTGCGAGCCTTGCGAAGACCTGTGTGGAATCGCTCTCGAGATTACGCAGCTTAGGATCGCTCTCGGCCTCGAGACTCGACCCCTCATTTTCAAACCGTGAACTTTGACTCAGAAAGTTCAACGGTCAACTACAACACGAGGTCTGTGTAGTTAGATCAGAAGCACCCCTCGAACTAGGGGCAAAAATATCCAATGTGCTCGAAAAGCCGAGGGTAAATCGTTCTGCAAATCAATACAATGGCCACTCTCCTGGATACAGAGGGCTTCATTCCCAAAACCATCTGGCGTGGACTTGTTACACTTTTACCCTTTGAGAGGCTCGCTGGGCCGAAAACCCGGAAGGGCGACCCAGGCAAAAGTTAGAGCACGAAAAGATATAGAAAAAGAAGAAAGAGAGAAAAAGAAGAAGAAAAAGAAATGCAAAAGAAAAGAAAAAGAATGAAAAAGAAAAACATAGCTCGCAAGGTCGAAAACACGCATTGGGCACCTTGGCAAAAGTTAGAGCCTAAAAATAGTGAAGGTTAAAATACCCGAGTGTACCTTAACCCGAACTACGTAAGGCTTGATTCCCATGTTTGGGATACGTAGGCAACTTCATCCTGAAGTCCAGCCCCCAACGCTTCCATAGCGTCTCAGTCCATGTCATGGTTTTGATCAAAATTGTGCCTCCTCCGAACCCAATGTCTCAATTGCAGCAACCCGGAACTACGTGATTAACTTCCTCTTGAAGCCAAACCACCAACACCTTTCAGGTGACTGTGTCCACATATTGATTCAAACCGTCTTCGACTCCTCCGCGTTCGAGGGTCTGATTGTCATCAACAAAGACTGGCTTACAAAATGCCGCGGCATCATCCAAACAAGGGGCAACTTTCCGTTGCCATGCATTGCCATAAGTCGCCCTGAGTTACCGTCCAAACCAGGGGCAACTTTCCGTTGCCGTACCCCCCTTTAAGCCAGGGGCAATTTTCCATTACCTCCGATCCGAGGTTGCGTACCTCAAGGGTAAGTTCCGCGCTCGTTTGAGCATTGACTGTTTGCGAAAATAGTTTTTGAAAATTTTCACTGAAGTTGACTTATTTTCTCGAAAACTGTTTCATTTTCAAAATTGGACCATGTTTGGACCCAAAAAGGAAAATTTTCAGTGCTCATAGCCTGATTCGCATGATTTTCAAATCAAAAATTGAATAAGTGTGTTAATCCAACTCTCATTTTGGTCAGAACTGTTTTAGAAAACACAACAAAAAATGGTCAAAATGACGAACTAGGGGCACGATTGAGACGGGTCCTCTGTCTTCCCCCCGTTAATCTGATTGCCCGAGAGGCACTTTATCCGCCAGAAGAAGTGGCTGCAAGCTAGTCATGACGGGCGTGAACTCAAGAACTTCCTATTCATCTGTCATTCACCCTGGGGAGGAATAAAAAATGAGAGAATAAAGAATAGAGAGGAGTAAGTTGAGAGAAAAGTGAGAGAAGGGTTTTTGTGAGAAAAAACCGAGCCTGAGGGCAGAGCGATGCGAGTATCACAAATCAGAAAGGGTGGGAGGTATACCCGGAGGAACGGGCTCCTCGAAATTTGAGGCCTCTTCTTTTTTTAAACACGTCTGTGTGTCGTGTCTTTTGATTTGTCGGTCTCAATTTTGGCTTTGAGTCTTTTCTAAGTATGTCTTGTTGTGTTAGGTCGTGTGCCTTTTGTTTCTTTGATTGAGTCTGTCTCGCCATGTTCTGCGGTAGGCTCGACACCCCGGTTGAAAACCCGTCTTCTTCCAAAAAGGTAATCGCTTGTGCTCAGAATGCTTTGCCATTCTCTACATCCGTGCAAAGTAGGAGAAGGAAGGGAAAAATTTGGGACCTCCGAGTGTGTTTCAACTGCAACCGTGTCAGTTTTGTGATCCGTCTCATCAGATTAGGGCTACCTGTTCAGAGTTTGCTGTGTGCAGAATGAACCAAATACTGAGTTGCGCGCTAAATGCAGATCAATCCCCAGCAGATTAGTCCTCAGCAGAGTATGGGCTGTATGTTCGGATTGAACAGTGGTTTGTATGAGCCGTTTTTCTGTTTAGTTGGTTGGTTATTTGATCATCACAATGCAAGTGTTCAATTGTCAGATAACAGATCAATGTCATTTACATTTGAGGTGTAATATGATGCAATGCAGTACGAAGTACGAAATATGCAGATATAGACAAACGTAACACTTTTTCAGACAAAAGTTCGTTTCATATCATCTTTTTCAAGTACATAGTTTGAGAAAAGCAAAAACCTGCCTGCGGCAGTACATAGTACTCTATCTACCAAAAAGAGAAAAGTACAAGAAAAGAAATAAAGAAAAGAAGCAGCAAAAAGCATCATCATCAGCAGTAGGCCTCATGCCTAAGGGTCAGTCCTCGCCCTCTTCCTGGGCAGAAGCACAAAAGCATCGTCGGAGCCGTCACTATCAGAGCCCGAGCCCGAGCTATCCCCGGCCTCCTCGCAAGAATGACTCCGTCCCGCCTCGACTCACCATCTCTTGGAACTGGAGCTCGTGAGCTGCTCCCCACGTGACCACGTCCCCCTCTAGTACGAGGGAATATCCTGCCATCCCGGGTAGAGAGGGGAGGCCCAGCTGGAGCAGCACCACCCACTGGAGGGATCGGGAAAGGAGGCTGAAAATACAAAGAACAAACACATCAGAAAGCCGTGAAGCGGTTTATCAAGATAGAATGCACGAGTAAGATGCAAGCGTGAATGCCGTGAAGCGTTTATCAAGATGGAATGCGCAGTATGAGTACAAGCAGGTGAATGCCATGAGCAGTTTATCAGTATAGAATGCAGTATATGAATACAGTGTATGAAAGCCGTGAGCAATTCATCAGATTCTTGTGCAAGATAGCGATTACAGCGAAATGAGTATGATTTGAGATCGTAGTCGAGAACGCATCGCAAGTCAGCGGCCAAAGCGTCGAGAGTCCGCTGCAGCATCCCCATCAGGGAGGCATTCAGCTCCACAGACTGACGGGTATACTCGGAGGAAGCCTGCAAAAGTATTAAATATATCAGTATTCTGTCGGATATCTGAATGAACTGAAATGACAATGCAAAATGCAGAAATAAAGTAATACATACCGGAGGCAAGTCAGGAATACCGGCCAACTCGTGACCGGCCGGAGGAGGAGCAAACGGGATCTGGTAGGTCTCCCCACTCTGTCCCCTGTAAGTCAACATGGTAGGCAGAGCAGCCGGCCGGCCCTCGCCCCTCTGCACTCTCTCGCCACGAAGCTCGAGCCTCTCGCGACGACCCCACTCTGCTCTGCCGCTTGCCGCTGGCGCCGCAGCCTCGCTGATCACCGGAGCCCCTGCTCAAAGGCCGCATCAAGAAGGTCCGGACGTACTCTGAGTAATCGCCCTCGCCCCTGTCGGCATCTACGTCCACGGCCCAGCCAAGGGTGTAATCCTCCATCCGGAAGTCAGATTCCCGCCTCTCATACGCCGAGGATGGATCGACTATTCGCTTCAAGAACCCTGTGGTCTGGCGATGAAACGCCACCAGTACCAGTGCCCGGCAGATCGGGCGTCCAGAGAATCCGGAGCGCGAGGTCTCGATGGCGCCAGATACAGCTCAGATCATCACGGTAGTGGAGCCCACGGCTGCCAGGTGACCTGAAATGGAATACAGTTGATTATCTACTGATATAGAAATGTACGCTTGAAAGCAAAGCTTAAACGGACTGTAAGTAAAACATACCTCGGTGGGGGTGATGGTGTCGAAGAAACGGCGGAAGAAGCTAAAAGTGTCCCGGGGCCTCCGGACGCATCGCCCGTCGTAGCGGCGAGAGAAGGGGACGACCAGAGGGGTCTCCGTCTCCGGTACTGGCTCTAGCCTGGGAAAGTAGGCATAGACCCACAACTGCAAGACACATGTCAGAACATTTACCAGAAAAGCAGAAGATAGAATAAAGCAGAAATAGCGGAACCGCATGTTGTGCAGTGTATTGAGCAGATTGTACAGTGTGAGCGATTATACGAAGTATAAAGCAGAGTATGTGTGTGCTAGGTAATACGGCAGTCTGAATTGTAAAGCGGAACAATGTGTGCAAAGGTATGTAATACAGAAAGTACAGAGCAGAAATGTAAAGCAGAGGAGAAGACGTACCTCCCAGGCTCGCCAGTAGCCTCCTAGCAGCTGTCCACTGCCACGAGAGACTGAGCTCATATAACCGTAAAGGGTGGCCAAAGCCGCGCCTCCCCAGTCATACTGCACAATCCTCTCGACATCCACCAAAGCCCGAAAGCAGCAGAGGGCACATGTTCGCCCGGCAAACAGGGTGGTCCCCAGCAAGAACATGAGAAAGCCGCGTGCATATCTCTCAGCAGCCTCCTGGGTCATCGGAGCTGCGTCTACCAGCATGGTCTGCACTCGAAACTGTACCTCGAACCAGGAGTAGCGGACGAATCCTGGACGAGCGAGTGGCGGCGCCTCGCCGAGCAAGTGAATCTGAGCGGCAATCCACTCGTCCATGTTCAGATCGAAGGGATCGGATCACTTCACCCCGATGCCGGTGAGCATCGAGAAGTCGTAAGGGTCATCGTCATGTCCCTGCCGCCGATAAGTGGAATGAATCGGTGGTGTCCCACCACCTCTCTCGGCTAGGGCTGACAAGAGGTCTACAGCAGAGCACGGAGAGTCTCGCAGAAGGTGCCAAAGCCGCCCCGATCTACAATGCGCTATGTCCGGGCAGCTCGGCGTACCAATCGCGGGCGGTGACGTTCCCATACCCGCGGAGAGTATGGGAGTCTCCCTGTAGTCAAGAAATTGCAAAGCCATATGAAGATATGCAGTCGGCATAAATCTGGTATGCGTGCAGATTCTTAAAATTCAAACAAAAACCGGGTGCCGGTGTGTTTACAGTGAACTACGATATACGATGCATCAGCATGTTTTAGATGCTCCAGTGTAAACTTGGTGCATGTATGCACATTTTTCAGATTCAGACAAAAATCGGGTGCCGGTGTGTTTACAGTAAACTACAATGTGCGATGCGTCAGTGTGTTTTTGAGTGGTGCAGTGTAAATATGGTGCACGTGTGTACGTTTCTCAGATGCAAGCAAATGTCAGGTTTCAGATCATTTGGACTACGACTCGTGATGTGTCAGTATGTTTGTGAGGGACAGCATACAGACATGGTGCATGTGTGCACATTTTTCAGATTCAAGCAGATATCGGGTTAGTGCGCCTACGGTGGATTACAACGTATGATGTTCAAAGGTGTCTATGTGATCCAAGATAAATCTAGCATGTGCGGGTTTTGATTCAAACAACACCGGTATTAGTGAGTTTGCGGTAAAATGCGGTTGTGCCGCGTGTTTGAGGTGATTCCACTAGTGCAGTGTGTGCATGTGCGGTCCTAAACAGTGTCGATTATGAGTTTGTCTACAATCAACTACTGATGAGACATCGTAACTAAGCGATTAATGGGTTCGATTAGCTACGGCGATGACGAAATCTACATTGCAGAAAATAAAAGACGAGAATGTTACCTCGGCGGCGCCAGAAGACAAGTGGGAGGCCGGCTCGCGCAGCAGAAGCTCCGGGTCCAAAGCCATGTCAAAGCCGCGGAAGTGGCGGAGTCCGTCGGGCGGTAGCACGTGGATGACCGGCTGGTAAGTCGCCGGGTCGAATGGGCGCTCGCTCAGTGGCAGGAGCTCGACCCCGGGATCCATCTCGTGGTCCGGGGGAGTCCCGACATGTGGCATATCATCGGCCATAGCAATGGAGATGAGAAAAATAGCCGGAAGAAGAAAAATGGGCCGGAATACGAAAAGTCAACTGACAAAATCAACCCCGAGAGGGCCGGAAATGGCCGGGAAGGCCGGAAGGGGAAAATGCACGGAAATGTAGAGAATATCAAGGGGAACAAGTCCCGAAAAGGCAGAAATGGCGAAAAATGCACCGAAACGAAGTTTCGTTCGGTCGAAAATGTCCGAAACGCGAAGAATATCGCGAATCTGACGAGAAAATGGGCGTGAAACGCGGAGAAATCGGCGAAAAATCGAAAGAAAAATACTCTAGAGAGAGAGAGGAGGAGTTTTCGGTGGAGGAAGAGTGAGAAAATAGGGTTTAGAAACCCTATTTTATAAAGCCCGGAGTGAAATGGCGCTTCGCCTCGAGCATTTGTGCGATCGGCACATTTTGTGCCGGTCGGCACTTTATTGTGCCGATGGATGAGTTTAGGCAGCCGATGGCAGCCGGTGGCCACCCCACCCAACGGTGGTGCTCCCAAGGATGTTTTAGGCAAATTGAGGAGTTTTGGGTTTCATAGCTCAAGAAAGTGTAAGAAAATGCACCCCTATGTTCAACCGGCCTCCGTTTCGACTTCGGACTGTGTCTACTGTGATTGGCACTCAAATTCAAGCGAAGATTGTATCCTTTTGTCTTTTACAAGATTCAAAAGCTGCCCTGTGTGCGTTGTTGCATCCCTCACTTTGTCTAGTGCGCACGCGCCGTTTTGCACGCCCTCCGCGACTTCCACCCTTTTGTATCTTGGGCGGCATGCGTGTCACCCTTCCATCATTTTGTACTCTGTGTTGCATGCATGTCGCACTTAGCATTCATTCATATTCGCGTGAGGTGTGCCACCTCGCGTGTTTCATCTGCATTTTGATCCACGTGAGGTGTGCTACTTCACGTGTTTCATTTTGCTTTCATTTTGATCCACGTGGGTGTACTACCTCACGCATCATCTTGCATTTCATTTTGATCCATGTAAGGTGCACTACCTCACGTGCATTATCTTGCATCTCATTTTGATCCACGTAAGGTGTACTACCTCACGCGCATCATCTTGCATTTCATTTTGATCCACGTAAGGTGTACTACCTCACGTGTTTTATTTCACATTTCATTGCATCTCAAGGTACGTGTGCCTCGTTTTGCATTTCGTTTTGCATTTCATTTTGCATTTCATCGCATCCTGAGGTACGTGTGCCTCGTGCCGCATTTCATTTTCCACCAAATGAGGTATGCGTGCCTCATGAGCATTTCATTTTACACACAAGGTCCGGCGGGACCAAAAACACGCAAGGTCCGGCGGGACCAAAAACACGCAGGGTCTGGCGAGACCTTAAACACGCACGGTCTAGGAGACCTTAAATCCTCGGGAGGTGCAAAACCTTCGGTGCATTGAGGTGTGCACCCCATCGCATTTGGCATGCATCGTATCGCACTGTCTTGTGCACTCGCGTTGTCTAACGCATCGCGCTACTTTGCGCATCTCATTGCATTTGGCATGCATTCTATCACGCAATCTCGCACATCGTACTGTCTTGTGCACCGCATCTCAATTCATGCAATACCCCATGCGGGTCTGGCGAGACCTTAAATACGCATGGTCTAGGAGACCTTAAATCCTCGGGAGGTGCAAGACCTTCGGTGCACCAGAGTTGCCCCTCATTGCATTTGGCATGCATTTCACCGCGCCGTTTGGCGCACCCCCATTGCACTTCATTTTCCATCCTTTGAGGCACGCGTACCTCATTGCACTCCATTTTCCATCTTTTGAGACACGCACGTCTCATTCGCCCCATTCGCATCCCTGGGCGTGCCTCATTCGCAGCATACTCACTTAGAGTGTTGTGTAATCATTGTCCCACGGTCTGGCGAGACCTTAAACACGCACGGTCTGGGAGACCTTAAATCCTCGGGAGGTGCAAAACCTTCGGTGCATTAAGGTGCACCTCATTGCATTTTGCATGCATTCCATAGCGTTGTTTTGCGCATCTCATCGTTGCCCCCTGGTCTGGCAAGACCTTAAACACGCGCGGTCTAGGAGACCTTAAATCCTATGAAGGTGCGATTCCTTCGGTGTTTGTCGTGCCCGAACGACTTTCGGTGGTCTGGTAAAGCCACCCGTCTGTGTTTGTGATGAGTTCCTAGGAGACCAATGGGGACGGTGAAAAAACTAGAGTTTAAATGGCTTATGCCTAGAACGCAAAGGTTCGGAATTTCCGAGACTAAATTCTGGTTTAAATAGCCAGGGGGTGTACCCTCGGCTTGAAATCTGTATGGAAGCCCCATAGGTTGAGGCGGCGTGTTTACGCCTCAATTCTGGATACTGAACCAACCTAGTATATCGCCCCGTTGGTAAAATAGGGAAAACTGCAATCGCAGCCATTGCATCATACTGCATCTCACGCATCATTAATACTATTGCATATGTCATGCATTTTCAAAAACAAACAAAAAACATGCATCTCACGCATCATTAATACTATTGCATATGTCATGCATTTTCAACAAAAAACAAAAAACATGCATCTCATGCATCATTAATACTATTGCATATGTCATGCATTTCAATTCAAAAACAAACAAAACAAAAAAACATGCATATGTCGTGCATCATCATTATAGTATAGTGCATATGTCATGCATTTCTGTAAATATCCGTTTCTATTGTATTGTAGTTGCATGCATTCACTGCATCATCTTCCATCTATGGCTTGCGCCTTTCCTTGTTGAGTTTGGTCTGGTATGTGCCCTTACTTTTCACGTTGAAGCATGGTTCATGTGCATCGCGCCTATTCCTTGATGAACTTGGTTTGAGGTTACGGCACCTTTTCTGTGTTAGACATGGCTTGTACGTGTGCATGCCTTTTCTAGGCAAAATACGGTTTGGCCCGCGTGCCATATCCATAATATCCATTTCCACTACATTGTAGTGTAATTGTTGCGTCCGGCATTAGGATCATTATTCTCTCCCCCAGCGGGTCGTTTCCCCACTTATGTCAATCCACCCAATACTTGTCCTTGTGTCTGTCTACATTACTCATAGTTCTGTGTGCGCTCGCACCTTGAGGGCTTCGACACCTTTTCTATGGTAGACGGACTTGTTACTTCCATCAATCTATCTGACATTTGTGTGGTTTCGAACCGCTCATGATTGAATCATGATTCAATTTCCCTGCATGTAGTCCGCATTAGTTTTAATTGCACTACATTTTCATTTGCATTATTCATACATAGTTTTGTATATATTGCATATCATTCATCATTCGCATTTGCATATGTCATGCATTTTGCTAACAATATTGCACCTGTTAAGTTTACTTTCTTTGCAGGCACGATATTGTATGTATGCGCTCATTTGAGGCCGGCCCGACCGGGCGAGCCGCACAGGTATTGTATCCTCCGTGGTAACGTTTCGAGAATTACATAATTCTCTTACATCCTTTCTGCATTGTGGTGTAGTTTGGTGCATGTTAGCTTATAAGCCGTGCATGTGTTTCATTACAGCTTTCTTTGCATGATCATAAGTTATGCCCGGCTTCTTGCATTTTCAGTTGCATTTTGCCCCTGCCTTCGGGCGCATATCTTACTTGTTTTGCATGATTGTCTAAGTCTTCGGCCTTGTCAAAAATGGGTCGTCTCTGGGCTTTGACATTCACTCCCGTCATTGTTATGACTTCCGAGTTCTGTCAAAGAGGGGCAACTGTAGACACCCCATTTTTGACCGTCCTCAAGACTTGGACGTCACCGTCGGAACACTCAGTGATTATCCATGTTTGTGTTCGTTTGAAGTTCCCGGAGTTCTCGGCTGCGCGTGCCTTGCCTCAGGACCTCCGAACTCGACCGTTTGTGTTTGGTTTTGCACCAAACACTTGTGTTTTGCCTTGGAAGGGCAGGGAATGCTTTGTGAGGCATCCCCACACACCACCCGGGCTAGAGGCCACCGGTGGCTAGAGTTGCCACGGCACTTTATTGTGCCGACGGCACTCTTTTGTGCCGACCGCACTAAGTTTTGTCAAAATGACACTTTTGCGGCTTGGACATCGTGCGCTTGTTTTATGAGATATTTTCATACAAACAGAGGAGTTTATTTCCTCCATACACGTGTATGGAGGGATGAGCTTGCTTGGTGACTAAGCTTGTAAGCTTTTTTGCCTATAAGAGAAGGACCTCTTCTCTTGGCTCAAGGGTTAGCAAAAATCAGAGAGTTAGACATTTTAGGGGAGGGTTGAGCTCTGGTTTTAGGTTAGAAATTCTATATCTATTCTATCTCTCTCTTTCTCTCTTATTTTGTACACTAGGTGTTTGTGACTTACTATTGCTCACCAACACCTAGTGTTTCACCTTCCTCTTGGAATTGAGGTGCTAAGGGCTTGTTCTTGGTGTTCTTGGCTGGTTTGAAGCTTAAGGAGGCATCAAGGTCACCATTGTTGAAGAGGTCTTCAAAGGTAACAAAACTAGCTCTTTTTACCCCATTCTTGCACCTTGTTTTTACCTATCTTTAAACAGTTTTGTGCTTAGTCTATAACACATAAAAGTTCTGTTTTAGGCCCTCTTTATTGTTCATTAAGAGTGTTTTGTGGTTTGAGCAAGTTTGACCACTCTTAGACCTTGAAAGGGCACTTTTGTGCTATTTTGTGAGAGATCCGAGATTTTGGTGATAGGATCTCTTCACCACTGAAATCTTGAGGATTTCATGGTGAAGAGCATGCCTTGAAGTCTCAAAAGGAGGGCCACCCTCTCCTTGATGTCCTTGAAAAGGGCATGTTTTGGTCTCTTAAGTGAGTCTATGCTTGAGTGTGTGTTGAGCATGTTTGGCTTGTTTTCCATGCTTATATTACTATGATATAACATGTTTTCAAGTTGGTTTTGGTCTCCTATGCATGCTTAGTATAGTTGCCTTGTAATGCCTCTTATTGCCTCAACATGTCTAGGAAGCGTGCCTCTATTTCTAGCATGTTTTAGACTTGTGTTTGTGAAGCTTGTATGCTTATTTTGCCATGGTTTAGCTCTGTCCATGGTCGTTTGAGTCAATCTTGACATGCTTTGTATAGCCCCTTTGTATTGTAGCTTGTATGCTTCAAGTAGATGCATGTGTAGGATGCATTGCCTCCATGTTTTCAAGGGTTTGGAATCCTCTTACATGCTATTTCAGACCTTATAATGTGCTTGTATCCTTGCCTTAGTGGCCTTGTCAATGTTTTAGGAGCATGTGTTGTATGCCCCTTGTTTTGACTTCAATGCATGCCTTTGATTTAATGACTCTTAGATGCCATCTAAGTAGCCATTTGGCTTTGTTTTGACATGCTAGAAGCCTGTTTTAGGTTGATTAGTGCATGCCATATATGTGTGTGCAAAGTGTGGTTTAATGCCCTATTAGCTTGCCTTAAGCCTAGGCTATTCGCATGCTTTGTTTGATTTGATTTGTTGCATGATTTGGCATCATGTGTGAAATGATTTGAGAGCCTAAGTTGCATGCTAATAGTCCATGTTTGAGTCATCTCAAGTGTGCTTGAAAGTAGCTTGTTTATGTCTTGGGTTTCGAACCTTAAAATGTGCATGCGTGTGTATGTTTAGTCCCCAATTGTAGGCATTTTTGGTTACTGATTTTAGGCCTTTTTGAGTCGCCTAATTCATGTCCAAGTCTATCATTTCATTGGTTTTCATGCTTGCCTCTTATACTTGTTTGTATGCTTGCATAAACACATGACATTGTACATCTTGCATCCTAGATGACATGCTTAGGTTTGCACCACATTGACATGCATGCCAAGCCTCTTGAAGTGAGTTTGATAGAGGTTTGGCACCCTTTTGTGACTATGTGATTTGCATGCATTTGAAAGTGAAGTTGCATTCTTGGTTCTTAGGACCATCACGCATGGAAATGCGCGATTGGTGGTCCGGGAATCGAGGCACATGCCCCCTTGAGCTAATAACATGATAAGAGGGGTGTGTAGTGCATAAATACCTTGAATTACACTGCCATGCATTTTGTTGTCCTCTGCTGCTGTGGTCTGCAGGTTCTGCAGGAATTTTGTGCCGACCGGCACTGTTTAGTGCCGACCGGCATCCAATTGGCAGCCGACAGCTTCATTTAGTGCCGGTGGCCATATCCTTTAGCCGGTGGTTCTCTGCCCTAGCCGGTGGTACTCCCCAATGCCCTGAGAGGCACTTCTGGGATTTTGGCAATTTTCTGAGAAGGATAGCAGGGAAAACAGAGGCACACTTGCATGACAGTGCGGTTCCGAGCCGGTTTCGAGCACGCGCTGCATTTGGCCCTCATCCCGAGGCGTTTTTCTGCTTTAATTAACTTAGTTAATTTGTTAATTAAATTAGTTAATTTGTAATAATTAATTAGCTTGCGTAGTTAATTAATTTGTATTATTATTTTGGTCCCTCCGAGCGAGGGCAAAAATGTAATAAGTGTGCGTGAGTGGGTGTATGTCTTCCAACCCCCATTTCTTTGTAACCCTTTTATTTACCTGCTTACAGTGGTAGATTAGGGCACATTCAAATTAGCATACCTTATGCAATGCATGTGTGCATTCATGCATTTGTTTACATGCATCGGGCTCGGCACATCATGCAAACTGCATCGTACTTTCAATTCCAAATTGAATACGTGATAGTTGTTGCATCTCATGTGCCATGTTTAGGGTTAGCCGAGCCTGTTTAGATTGCACCCCTGTATGTGATGCATTAGCCATTTAACATGAACTAGGTCATGCGTGTTTTGCTAACTAGTTTATTATTTTGGCACGGAGTACAATGTAAGTTTTATGCTTTAGCATGTCGCATGCGTGTGAATGTTAACATGACAGTATGTCTACCATGTGGCTAAGTGCTTATGTGATAAACCGTTTGAATGCCTGTGGGTGGAGGTTGGATTGCCTAAGTTGGAATAACTCGTTGAAATCCGTATTTTAGCCTACTTGCGAGTAGCAAAATCTAACACGTTTTTCGAGGCAAAACGGATATGCAATGTTTATTTCCAAGTTAGGCAATCTAGTCTATACTTTTATGTTGTGCGCATCGCATAGTAATTCTAGGTTAATAACCGGAATAAGAACGCATAAAGTTATCAAAACTGGATATCACGGTTAGTAGAGGCCGGTCTTCGGACCGGGCGAAAGGGGGTGCTCATAGCTGACCTTCCCCGATCGTACCCAAGCTCCCGAACCAAGACCACTTTGGTGATAGCGGACATGTGGCCTTCGGCACCGAGTCAGGGTTTCCTAGATTTCCCATTTTAAAAAATATTTAGGTGGCGACTCTGTAATCTGGCAAAGCAGTCCATGTTTGGCACTACTTTTCAAAATCTATTTTTCTCAAAACGATTTGCCAGAGTTGGACTCTTTGGTTCAGATTTAGAACCGCAACAAACAAAAAGGGAGTCCGAACTGTAGCGCGAGGTCCCTCATGACGTATTCTGAAGCGGCACCGGGCACAAAGCGATGGCGAGTCGGAGGCGGAGGCGGAGTCATCCGGGGAGGAGGCCGACGGCAGCTCGGGCTCGGGCTCTGACAGTGACACTTCTGATGACGCTCCTGGACTTCCACCCAGGAAGAGGGCGAGGACAGATCCCCAGGCGTGAGGCTACCGATGATGATGACTCAGACTTCGGCTATTTTTTCCTTCTTTGTTTTCCTGTACTTTTCTCTTTTGGTAGATAGAGTACTTTGTACTGCCACAGGCAGGTTTTTGTTCTCAAAACTTTGTACTCGAAAAGATGACGATATGAAACGAACTTTTATCTGAAAAGTGTTATATTTGCATATCTCATATTTTGCACTGCATTGCATTATATTACACCTCAAATGTAAATGAAATTGATTTGTTGTCTGAAAATTGAGCATTCGCACTGTACTGATCAGATAACCAACCAACTAACAGTAAACAACTCAGACAAATCATTGCTCGTGAACAAATAACCCATACTCTGTTGGATTAGTGCGCACACACTCATAACACAATACTCGGTTCATTAGACACGGCAAATTTGGAACAAACAGCCCACCCTGACAAGACGGACCACAAAACTGAGACGGTTGACGATGAAACACACTCGGATGTCCCAAATTTCCTTTTCTTCTCTTGCCTCACATAAATGTAGAGAATGGCGCACCATTCTGAGCACAAGCGATTGACTTTGGAAAAGGGTTTCACAACCAGGGTATCGAGCCTACGACTGAACACAGCGGGGGAACTCAAGTGAAGAAAACAAAAGGCGCACGACCTAAACACAACGAGACACACTCGGGAAAGACCCAAAACAACAGTTGAGACCGACAAATCGAAGACACGACACACCTGACGTGTTCAGAGAAAACAAAAGACCTCAGATCTCGAGGAGCCAGTTTTTCCGGGTATATTTCCCACCCTTTCTAATTTGTGATTCTCACGTCACTCGGCCCTCAGGCTCGGTTTTTCTCTCAAAACCCTTTTGCTCACTTTTCTCTCGACTTACACCTCTTTATTCTTCATTCTCTCATTTTCTATCCCTCCCCAGAGTGATTGATAGATGAATAGGAAGTTGCGGGTTTATGCCTGATACAGCTAGCTCACGGCTATTTCTTCTGGTAGATAGAATGTTTTTCTGGCAAGCGCGTTGACGACAAGGGAGAGACAGAACACCTGACTCGACTGTGCCCCTAATTCATTACTTTGACCATTTTTTTTGTTTTCTTTCCAAAACAATTTTGACCAAAATGATCGTCAAATTAACATGCTTGTTCAATTTTTGATTTGAAAATCATGCAAGTCAGGCTGTGAGCGCTGAAAATTTTTCTTTTTTTGGGTCCAAGACAATGGTCCGATTTTGGAAAATGAAATAATTTTTCAAGAAAACAGTCCACCTCAAGAAAATTTTGAAAATTATTTTCATGAACGGTCAATGCTCGACAAGCGGAACCTACCTTTGAGATGCTCAACCTCGGATCGAGGCAATTTGGAAAATTGCCCTTGCTTGAAAAGGGCGTGTGGCAGAAAGTTGCCCCCGTGTGGCGGGCGACAATTTACGACGACGCATGGCAACGGAAAGTTGCCCCTTTTTTGGATACTGCCGCGGCATGCTCATCGACGATTGATCGTCACCGGGCTCTCAGGCACAGAGATGGTGGAGGCGGCCACAAAAAATATATGGAAACAGTCACCTTGAAGGCGTTGGTGCCTGGACTTCGGGAGGAAGTTGATCACGTAGTTCCAGTCGTTGCAACCGAGACATCGAATTCGGAGGAGGCACAGGTAACCGGACCATTTCATGGACCGAAACGCTACGAAGGCGATGGGGGCTGGACTTCAGGATGAAGTTGCCTACGTATCCCAAACATGGGAATCAAGCCTTACGTAGTTCCGGTTAAGGTACACTCGGGTATTTTAACCTTTACTTTTCAGCTCAAACTTTTGCCAAGGCGCGGCGCGTGGTTTTCGACCTTGAGCTTCTTTTCATTTTTTCATTTTTCTATTTTTTCTTCTTTTTGTTTTTTTTTTTTTTTTTTTTGCTTTTCTTTGTTTTTGATTTTTTTCTTTTTTTTCTTGCTCTTTCTTTTTGTATTTTTCTCTTGCTCTAACTTTGATGGGGGTTGCCCTTCCGGGTTTTCGGCCCAGCGAGCCTCTCAAAGGGTAAAAGTGTAGCAAGTCCATGCCAAATGGTTTTTGTAATTGAAGCCTCTCAGATCTCGGGAGAACTAAGCAAAGGCTTTTGCGGGGAATCCATCACGGTTGCTTTGCAAGCTTCCTCTGGTAAGATCTAATCTTTTTGACTTGGGTTTGGTGCCTTTTGTCCGAGGGCTGCTTCGAATCTGGCCACACAGGCCTCACATCGTAGTTGACTTTTGAACATTCTGGATGCAAGTCCAGGGTTTGAAAATGAAGGGTCGAGTCTCGAGGCTGAGAGGGATCCTAAGCCGCGCGATCTCAAGAGCTATTCCACACAGGTCTTCGCAGGACTGCGCAAAACATTTTGTTTTTGAAAATTTTTATGAAGGCGACAAGTCACTCGCGCCAAAGATAGTGTGGAACCATCCGATTAAGCTGAGGTCCTTCTCAAGATTACTCCGACAAGCACGATTTCAATCATCAAGGGCTTAGCATGCCTTTCTTTCTTTCAATTTTGATCAAAGTTTTGCAACCCGAGGAATTCCTTCCTCTTCGCTTTTTATCACCAAGAAGTTGTTTAAAAGGGTTTTGAAAAACTTAGGGCAAAGCAATAATTTTCAGTGTGAAGAGTAGGTGGAACGTGTTGTCACTTCATTCAATTTCTCTGGCACAAATAGCCCAAAATAAACAATGAGCACGGAAACATGGTAGCCGCAGCTGTTTCATTCAGATTTCCCGGATGTAACTGGCTCCACGGCAGAGACAGACTCAAAAGAAAGCAAGAAGGGGTAATTACAAAGCAAAACGGTGTTCGAGGCAACAACCCCAGAATCACCTGGTATTCTATACAAAGAGTGACTGACTCATTACAACAAGACAGACCCTTAAGCAAAAACGACTGACTCAAAACAGGGAGACAGATTCAAAACAAAACAAAACACTGACTCGACACCCAAGTCAGAATTTACAAAACTAGCATTCGTAGATGCTCAAAATGTGTGCCAGACGCCACATCAAAAACTCGAGGCGCTGCCCGCAGGCTGTTCCTTCTTAGATCACATACTTGCAGTATCGGTGTCCTCAAAATCCAATAACTGGGCGGTGACGGATTTGCCTTTGAGATGGGCGGAGGACGACTCGTTGTCAATCAAATCGCACCTCATGGCGAGGCGGAAACAATTATCGCTGGGGTGGCGGTCTCGATGGTACGTGACAGATCGAAAGCGCCATGGCCTCGGGGAGATTCTTCGCCGAGGTCGAGGCTCCAAGGGCTTAAGATGTCCTCTCAAGAAGGATCAAGTGCCTTTGACAACGGCATGTAAAGAGCATGGAAGGCCCTATGCCCGGGCAAGTACTTTGAGGCTTGAGCGCTCTTGCTAGACGACTAGCAAATGGATCGGCAGTGGCTTGGATTTCTCGATCCTTCCTGCACAGTGGTTGGGAATGGAAGGAACTACTACGGCATGACTCGTGGGCGTTCGGTTTTCCGACTGACTTGAACTACCCTCAGGTGGAGTGGGGAAAACATCATCCACAATTTTAGTTACAATCGCGGATACTTGTTGTTTGTTCATCCCCCCAGCTTTCAAAGCCTCGGCTGCCCACAACAGTTGTTCAACGGGATCGGCATTTGCCTTTGCTTTGTCTTTACCTCTGGCCTCAGCCTGATGAGAGGTTTGGGTTGGTACTGGTACAACATTGCCATAATTGGAGGCCATCTCCGGTTGGCTGAGTTCAATCACAATTCGCCCCAGTAGCGGAGGTTCCTGAGGTACAAAACCCCCGGCATATGGTGTTGCTGGCAATGAAACTGACATTCCATAGGCGAGATCCGCCACGGATCTTTGAACATCTCCTATCATCCCCATTAATTCGAACGTAGTGGGCTCGCGAGCCTGATATAATTGGGGTGCCTGCGGGTGTGCGCAATGCACGACACAGGTGGATGTGGTAGATCAACACTGGTCTCATCCTGTAGGGTAATTCCTTGATCCAACGCGGCTGTCATAACCACTATCTCTTCTGAGTTCTGCGTCATCATATAGGTCCTGCCTCAACAGGAGGAACACGGTCATCTGTATCAACTCTTCAATTTCAGGCGAAGGAAAACAAAGACGTTTATTTCAGCCCCAAACAGACTAAACGCAGGTGTAGTCGAACAACTGCACTCTACTATCGATCATCGTTCGTAATCATCGCTCCCAAGACCGAACTGATACCCGCAAATAACTGATTCTCAGCAACACTGACACTAGTGCCCTCGGGCTAAATACTCAAACTTGCAAACTGATATGTACGTTCCAGCAGAGTTACACTCTAAAGCACATAACAGTTAAGTGAGAGCCAAAACACACCTATGTTGGGGTAGGGTTTCCCTGTCCTATTTTGTCAGGAGCTAGGGTTTCACTACGCACACAGCGGATTCAAACAACCTAACATCGGGTAAGCAACCTGTCCTAGTTTGGAATGTTCACTATGGATTCCGAATATGTACTAGATCGAATGGTCGAAAAAGGGTGCCCGTTAAGAAACCGGGTTTGTGTTCTCATCTGTCGAAAGCTACAACCGGCAAATTGACCTTATGGTCATGCCTTGACAAGACAAGCCTCCGGCAAACCGTTCAGGAATGGCAGAGGGCAAACACTGTGTTCCTAGGCGCACCAATACACATGCAATGCAAAGAAACACATAAACATGGTCAAAAGCAGATATCACGCAGTTCGAGCCAAGCTCTCTCCAAATCCTGCCAGAGTCGCAAGAAATCAGAGACGCCCTCAACGCCCCGGGAGGGTGAAACTCTGTCTGTTCATTTTAAGGGTCTACTACGCCGGACTCCTTTTGTTTGTTGCGGTTAATCCGAACTAAAGAGTTCAACTGCAAATCGCTTTTGAGAAAAACAGATTTTGAAAGAAGTGCCAAACATGGACTGCTTTTGCTGTGAATCTGAGTCGCCACCTAAATATTTTTAAAATGGTGGAATTTAGGAAACCCCTTTCGACTGCGAGGCCACGTGTCCATCATCACCAAAGTTGCCTTGGCTCGGGTGCTTGGGTACGATTTGGGAAGGTCAGCTATGAGCACCCCCTCTCGCCCGGTCCGAAGACTGGCCTCTCCTAACCATGATATCCGTTTTTGAAAACGTTATGTGTTCTTATTCCGGTTAATTAGCTAGAATTACTATGTGATGCGCACAGCAAAATAAGTATAGACTAGATCGCCTAATTTGGAATCAAACATTGCATATCCGTTTGTTTTGAAAAACGTGTTGGGTTTTGCTACTCGCAAGTAGGCTAAAATGCGGATTTCAATGAGTTGTTCCAACTCAAGTAATCCAACCTCCACCCACAGGCATTCAAGCAGTTTATTTCATGTAAGCATTTAGCTGCATAGCAAGCATACTGTCATGTTAACATTCACACACATGCGATATGCTAAAGCATAAAAACTTACATCGTACTCCGTGCCAAAACAATAAACTAGTTAGCAAACATGCATGTCCCTAGTTCATGTTAAGTGGCTAATGCAACACAGGCAACGATGCAATCTAGAGTAGGCTCGGCTAACCCTAAAATGGCATGTGAAATGCAATCATTCGATGCACGTATTCAATTTGGAATCGAAGATACAATGCAGTTTGTATGATGTACCGAGCCCGGTGCATGTCAACAAATGCATGAATGCACGCATGCATTGCATAAGGTATGCTAAAATAAACGTGCCCTAATCTACCATCATAAGCAGGTAAATAAAAGGGTAGAAAGAAGTGGGGGTTGGAAGACATACACGCACACACCCACACTTATTATAAATTGCCCTCACTCGAGGGACCAAAAGAACAATACAAATTAATTAACTACGCAAGCTAATTAAAATATTACACTCCATTAAATTAATCGAATAAATTAATTAATCTAATTAAAGTAGTAAACCGCCTCGGGATGAGGGCCAGATGCAGCGCATGCTCGGGACTGGCTCATAATCGCACTGCCATGCATGGACTGCCTCTGTTTTCCCTGCTATCCACCTCTGAAGACTTCCAAAGTCTCAGGATACCTCTTCAACATCGAGATCATCACCGGCTGGAGTAGAACACCACCGGCTGAAGGATGTGGCCACCGGCACAAAATGAGCCCACCGGCCATCAATTGACTGCGGTCGGCACTAAATACTGCCGGCCGGCAATAAGTTCCTGCAGGACCTGCAACTCACAGCAGCAGAGGGCAAAACTTTCATGACAATGTAATTCAAGGTATTTGTGCACCAAACACACTCCCTATCTTGTTAATGACTCAAAGGAGGATGTGCCTCGATTCTCGGACCACCAATCACGCATTTCCATGCATGATGGCCCAAGGAACCAAGTATGCAACTTTAATTTCAAATGCATGCAAACCAAACAAATCAAAAGGCCCAATTCCTATCACCAAATCAAGGAATAAGGCATGCATCCAAGATGCAATGCAACCTAGGCATGCAAGCTAGGGATGCAATATGGCATGGCAAGGCACTTATGCAAGCATACAAGCAAACATGAGGCAATGCAAACTAATGAAAAGGATGGACTTAAACATGACTTAGGCAACTCTAAACAGGCCTAAAATCAGTAGCCAAAATGCCCAAAAATGAAGGCTAAACGCACATGCACACATGCAAGTAAGTTGAACCAACACTTAGGCATAAACAAACAACTCTAAAGCACACTTTAAAGAGGCTAAGTATGGGCAATTAGCATGCATAGAAAGCTCTGAAAATCAGGTTATAAGATGATGCCAAATCATGTTAAACAAGGCAAGCAATAGCATGCAAAAGGGCATAAGTACTTGGGGCAAGCCATGGAGGCTTGAACCAAGGCCAAGTCCACCAAGCCTCACAAGGCTAAGGGGACTCAAAACAGGTCAAAGGCAGACCTAAACAAAGCCAAGGGTGCACCTAGATGGCATCTAAGAGGCTCAAATCCAAAGGCATACACAATGACCAAAACATAGAGCATTCAACCCATGCTTCCAAAGCATTAAAGAGGCATGCAAGGCAATCATACAAGCATGTCTAGGGGACTGAAATGGCATACAAAATGGTTCTAAACCATTGAAAATAATACAAGCGATGCATGCTATACACTTATGCACTTAAGGCCAACAAGCCAAACATGCAAAGGGCTATATCTGCATGCTAGGGTCGGCCAAAACAACTATGGGCAGACCTCATGCATGGAAAATTAAGCACAAAAGCTTCACAAGAGCAATCCTAAATCATGCTAAAATAGGGGCACACAACCTAAGGCATGTTAAAGGATCAAGGAGGCATTACATGGCAACTATGCTAAGCATGCATGGAGTACCAATACCAACTTAAAATCATGTTATATCATGATATAATAAGCATGAAAAACAATCATGGCATGCTCAACACACACTTGAACATAGGCTTCCTCAAGAGGCCAAAACTTGTCCTTTTTCACAGGACAACAAGGAGAGGAGGTGGCTCTCTCCTTCCCTAAGACATATCACAGGCACCATCTCACCTCTGAAATCTCTCAAGATTTCTTAGTGGCAGGAGGAGGCCCAAGCACAAGGGTCCCGGATCTCACACAAAATGGCCTAAAACAAGGGCCAAACAAGCCTTTAGAGGGTCAAACCTAACCTTAAAGCTTAAGGCACTCTTAACAAACTATTTAGAGGTTTAAAATCAGAACTTTTTTGTTTTAAATACTAAGCACAAAAATAGTTCTAAAACTATGTAGAAAAGTTAATGCAAAAATGGGGTAAAAGTAACTAGTTTCTTACCCTTGGAGCCTTTCTTCAACAATGATGACCTTGAGTGCCTCCTTAAGCTTCTGCTAATCCAGTCAAAACCTCCACAAGAACAAGCCCCTTAGAACCTCGGTTCCAAGAGGAAGGTGAAGCACTAGGTGTTTGAGTGCAATAATGTGAACTAAAACACCCAGAACACAAAGAGAAAAGAGAGATAGGAAATGTGTATCTAACCTAACCCTAAAACCAGAGCTTTCTCTGCGTGGTTTTTCTCTCCCAAAAAAGTCTAACCCTCAGTTGGGCCAAGGGGAGGCTCCTCTTATAGAGGAGCCAATCTTAAAACTTACAAGCTAAGGCAACCAACCAAGTAGCATCCTTTCTCCATACACGATAGGCTTGAGGGAAGCAAAGCCATAATCCCAGCTTGTCTCAAAAATATCTCAAAAGCAGCAGATAGTGTCCGCCCAAGCAAAGTGGTGTCATTTTGACAAATTTAGTGCCTACAAGAACAAAGATCGCTTGGCCAAGCGCATCACCGCCGATGGACACAAGAGCCAGCGGTGGCCTCAAGCCACGGCCGGTGGTGTGTAAGGATGCCTCACAAGGCATTCCATGCCCTTCCAAGGCAAAACATTGCAGTGTTTGGTGCAAACCAGCATACCTAAACAGTCAGGAAATTCGGAGGTCCCTGAGGCAAGGCGGCCGTAGCCGAGAACTCACGAACTCCAAACGAACACAAACATGGATAATCACCGAGTGTTCCAATGAAATGACGTCCAAGTCTTGAGGACGATCAAAAATGGGGTGTCTCTGAGATATGTATAGAACTCAAACCCTAAAACCGAGGCTCCCTCTGAGTTTTCTAACCACAAAACTCTAACTTCTCAACCCTAAAGCAAGGAGAGAGGGCTCTCTTATAGAGGAGCTAATCCGTATAAGCTTACAAGGTAAGCTAACATATGAGATCCATCCTCCATACATCGCAGTATGGAGGGGGAACAAACCACCGGCTTGTTTTAAAATATCTCGCAAAAGCCGATGAACAAGAGTCGGCTAGCCAAAAATGTCATTTTGACAACATTAATGGCGTCAATCGCAACAAAGAGTGCCAACCGGCAAGATACATTGCCGGGCTGACAACAAAACTCTCGCACGGTGGCCTCTAGCCACCGCTTGCGGTGATGTGGGAGATGCCTCACAAGGTCAGTCCCTGCCTCTTCCAGTGAAAAAACACAAGTGTTTGGTGCAAAAACCGCATTAATAAAACGCCGAGCGAAGTTCGGGATCACCCGAGGCAAGGCGGCCAGAAATGGCTGAGACCCCTCCTGAACTCCAAACAAACACACAAACAGGATGATCACCGAAAGTGTGCAATCGGTGACGCCCCAGGAGTCTTGAGGACGGTCAAAAATAGGGAATTAGTCTATGGGTATTCTCTCTTGACAGAACTTCGAAAAGTCATAACAATGACGAGAGTGAATGTCAAAGCCTGTGAGATGTTTCCCATTTTTGACAAGGCCAAGACTTAGACAAACATGCAAGACAAGCAAGATATGCTACCAAGGGGCAAAAATGCAAGACAATGCACGCAAGCCGGAAGCATAACTTATGATCATGCAAAGAAAGTCGTGAACGGGTTGACTAATACATGCAATAGCTTTGCTTAGCATACACCAAGCTACACTACAATGCAGAAGGGTGTAAGAGAATTATGCAATTTCTCGAGCACGTCTCACTGAGGATACAATACCTGCCCACTCGTCTGAGTCGGCGCCCGACCAAATGAATCAAGACATACAATATCGCATTGCTCGAAAGAAAACAAACTTTCAATGGTACAATATTGTTAACAACATGCATAATATGATGTGGAATCAAAACTCTATGCGTGGATAACGCAAGTGGAGTGTGCATGATGATGCAATCAAACAAATATACTAATATTAAGGAGGGCTCATGTAGCGACAACGCAAGGCCGGTAGTGTGCAAAACAATGCAATTGAAACGAGCATAACAATGCGAGGGAAGCATGCGATTGGACAACACAAACCGAAAGGGAGGTGCATGACAATGCAATTAAGAATAAGCATAACAATGCTAATTAGATGAGTACAAAACAATGCAATTAATAGTAAGGCATGATTAATGCGAGGGAGGCATGCGTGACAACGCAAGCCGAGTGAGGAGCATGACAATGCAATTAAGATTAAACATAACAATGAGTGGTAAAACAATGCAATGATGAGCGAGACAACGCGAATCACGAAGGGAACGCGAAAGAATGCATTACTGCACTGCAACCTTGGCGGGACAACGCGCAAAGTCACAAAGGGGTGCGGAATAACGACGCGGTTTTGACGCAGCGAGACAACGCGACGCCACAAGGATGCAAGATACGCAAGTGACGAAAGCGAGACAACGTGACGCTACAAGGGATGCGAGACAATGCAACGAAGCGAGACAACGACGCGATGCGAGACAATGCAAGTGACGAAAGCGAGACAACGCACGCGTCACAAGGGATGCGAGACAATGCAAGTGACGAGCGAGACAACGCGACGCGTCACAAAGGGATGCAAGACAATGCAAGTGGGGGGAAGCGAAGACAACGCTGCGTCACATGATGCAAGACAATCGCAAGTGACGAAGCGGGGACAACACACGCCACAAGTGATGCAAGATACAATGCAAGTGGACAGCGAGAACAACGCCGTCAGACGTCACAAGGGGTGTATGAACACCCCATTTTGGACCGGGCCTCAAGACTTGGACGCCACCGCGGAAC